>CAUYPK010040292.1:0-44288 GCA_963574355.1 Loris lydekkerianus | reverse complement strand
ACAAAAAACAAAAGAGGGAATTGTTGGGCCCTGCCATGTGCCTGAGGCCTAGTGCAACTTCCCGAGCCTGACTAGAAGTAGATCCATCGAGCTACTTCCATGTAGCAACGACTCAGCAAGGCCCGGCCTGAAACTGCCTCTACCTGGATACAGCCAACGTGGTACCATGCCATTGGCCCAATCCTGTTACCACCCATCACACGTACCTCATCCCCCGCCACCTTCCCCCCCCCACCCCCAAGCTCTATATAAACCGCTGCGTGATGCAAGAAAGTTGAGTTCTTGCTTCCACAGACTCCTGGCTCCGTGTGTTCCTGTTCGGGCCGTGACACTCACCATCCCGCTCAGCCCCGAGGCCAGAGTTAGGCTGGCCCTGCTCTCCCCTCTTCTGGACCTGCTGGATAGCCCAGCACAGCACGACTGTGACCCCACAGTGCATCAGGCCCCACACCCAAGCACGACTGTGACCCCACACTTCATCAGGCCCCACACCCCAGCACGAGTGTGACCCCACACTGTATCAGGCCCCACACCCCAGCAGGTATGTGACTACACACTGTATCAGGCCTCACACCCCAGCACGACTGTGACCCCACACTGTATCAGGCCCCACAACCCAGTAGGTATGTGACCCCACACTGTATTAGGCCCCACACCCCACCATAAGTGTGACCCCACTCTGCATCAGGCCCCACAGCCCAGCAGGTATGTGACCCCACACTGCATCAGGTCCCACACCCCAGCAGGTATGTGACCCCACACTGCATCAGGCCTCACAACCCAGCACGAGTGTGACTTCACACTGTATCAGGCCCCACGCCCCAGCATAACTGTGACCCCACACTGTATCAGGCCTCACACCCCAGCACATTGAGCAGAAGAACCCAGCTGCAAATTCATACATGCTGCACACTGTTTCCATTTTTTAAAAATTGTTAATTAATGTGAATATAAACAAACACTATTGCTGAGATATTTACAAATGTAATAAAATTAAAAGTATGTTGAGAATGAAGGTCATGGTGCTGCTTGGGAGGGGTCTGGAGCCATACTGTCTGTGTAAAGTTTGCGGTGCCCTATTCCTTGATGGGGACATCTCTGAAGCAGAGATGGCAGTGCGCTAATGCTGGCTGGGGATGGATGGTGGCTGGACAGTGTCCATTCTCACAGGCTTTGCACATTCACGAGAAAAAAGTGAATGTGAGACAGTGCTTGTGTGGAGCTGTCCAGTGGGGCTCCTCCGGCTGCTTGACCTGGAGCCCAGGAGCTGAGCTGTGGGGGCTCGAGGCCTGTGCTGTAGGCTGTGGACTCGCCTTGCTGGGCGGGGCAGCCCCAGCCCTCTGCCCACCTCTGCAAGGCTGGGTAGCTCAGCTGGTGCCGTGTCTGTCATGGACAATCCCTCCCTGGCCTGGTTAGGCCAGGCCAAGCCCCAACACTCATGGTCAGAGGCCGGGGCTGAGCAGCAGCCCCACAGTGCAGGCAGACCTTGGAGGGACCCCCACCTGGCTTTCTGCATGCATGGTGCCCATGCAGAATCCCACCAGCACCTCTGCTCCCAGCTGTTTGCTGGGGCCCTGAAAGGAACTGGAACGTGTCTCTTGTGAGTTGGACTGATGTCCTCAGCCTCTTTCTTGCAGGTTACTGTGGGCTGACTTACACACCTTTGAAAAATACATGTGTTGAAATCTAGCCCCCCACTACTTCTGAGTAGTTGTATTTGGAGATGGGATTTCTGTAGAGGTAATTAAATCAAAATGATCCAATAGGGTGCCCTATCCCAACAGGACTGGTGTTCTTCCTTATAAGAGGAGAGGATTAAAACTCAGACATACCCAGGGGGTCTGCCAGACAGGAGACGGTATCTACACAGCCCTGGGAGGAGCAACCCTGAAGCACCCTGACCTCAACTTCAGCCCCTAGGACAGAGAGGACAGCCTCCAGACTGAGAGTGGTCAGTCCTATGTTGGGGAGCCCGAACTGACACCACATGGGGAAGGAGGGCGCAGGTGGACGGAACACGGAACTCAGAGCTGGCGTTCCCACTGACAGCTTGCTGCCCTGAAAAGCTGGGGGCTCTGGACCATGCCCTTGGGGGCAGCTGACCATCACCTTCATTTAATAAGTGGCAACACTGGCTGGGGGTGGTCAGCATCCCTGGAGGCACTGCCCACCATGCTGCCCCACACAAGGCCCCAGCTGCCTTCTGTGGCTTTGGACACACAGAACCGACGGCTCATCTCCTGTTCCACCTGTCAGGTGGACGGCTGCCCTCCACGTGCTCTTTCTTTCTCTTGCCATGTGGCCAAGGGGCCGCTTGGCTACTATTAAACCTGATTTAAAAAAATAGGCAAATGCCGCCCCCCCCACCCGGCCCAGCCTGCTCCTCCCTGAGTTATCAGTGGGTCACTTGGGCTTTTTCACCCCAATCTCCACTCGCGTCAGCAGGCTTATTTAACCAGGTCCCAGAGAGATTGTGCGGCTGGTGCTCTATTGAAGGGGCTCCTGCCGGTGGCCTGGGCCAGCGGCGTCCTCTCATCTCAAGGTTGTCACCAGGCTGTCCTGTGGCCACAAAATGGTGGCTTATCTTGGCTTGGCGGGTTCTAGGGTCAGCGAGTCATCAGTCACTTCCCACTTCCTCTGTGGGTAAGGGTGGGGTCCAACTGCCGGGGACACAGATAGTGGCTTGGCTGTCCCTCTGCAAGGTGGCAGTGGGCCAGGAGACCGTCATGCTCCCGAGCTGCCTTGACTTGTGACTAGGGCCTCCAGGGAAGGACCAGGATGGAGCCGACCTCTGCCAGCGCCCCCTGCACCCGCACCTGATTCTGACCTTAGTGGCTCAGTCCTGTGTTAGGGCGATGGGGTGACCAGAAGCCACCCATGTGCTGACCCAGCTGCTCTGGTCCTGGCCACAGGTTTCAGGGATGGGGCACAGTTGGAGGATGAGCCAGGTGTTTCAGGATAGGCTTGGTGTGACCTCACTGCTGAACACACTGAGGACTAGCCTGCCATCTGGGTCCTGGGGATGGGCTCTTCTTTCTGGCTTATCCAGCTGGCCATGGGTCATATCTTAGCCTCCATTGTACTCAGCCCACTGACAGTGCTCCTGGTGGCCTTGCCTACTAGCTGCCCTCAGTTCCCGAGCCACAGACAGGCCTTCTCTTCCCCTGAGAGACCCTGCCACTGGACCCTTTCCCGAGAAGTCTGGGCCACCTGCCTGGTCAGCACCCCCGCCCTGGCATCTGTCCTCCATGCTGCCCTCCTCTGGTCTGCAGGCAACCCACACCAGCAGACTGAGGGCCCAAGGGGAGCCCAGACTCAGACCTGAGGATTTGCAAGGTCACCCCTGCAGTGCGGCCCCCATGCACCCTTGCTTAGGGCCTCTCTGAGAAGGGGTGGAACAGAGGCCTCTGGCTGGGGCAAGGGTCCTCCTGTCCATGGGATCAGGGCTCAGCCCAGACCAAGACCTGAAGCAGCTGAACTCAGCCAAGCCACAGACACCTCAGAGCCCTTCTGGCCTGGTGGGCGGGAGATGGGCTACGTTCCAGGCCACGGAAGTTTACCCAGTGACAGGAATTTCTGTCCCTTCCTGTGGTTGAGCGTTTGCAGAGTTCATTGATAAGCTGGTAGAAGCTCGAGGGAGAGCTGAGGGTGCCAGTTCCACCTTCCAAGGCCGTGAAGCCCTTCTGGGGCTGGCTGTGATGCCCTGACCTGCCGGCAGGGGCTGGCCTCTCTCCTGCCACTGCCCCAATGTGGACATGTAGGGCATCCAGGGCTATGCCTCTGCCTGGGAGAGCCCACAGGTGCCCTCAGACACAGACACATGGAGATCTGCATCCTCTTCCCCATCCCCCCTGCAACAGAGGAAACAGCAGCCCTGGGGGTGTTCAAAGGCCCCCAATTCCACCCCTCCCTGTGCATAAGGATGAGCCCCTGCCGCCGCCACCACCACCACCACTCCCGCCCTGTGGTCTCAGCTCTCCTGCTGGACATGGAGAGCCCCTGCTGGATCTGGCCCTGGGGGGGGCTCACCTCCCTTCCTGTCGGCAAAGGGCACCTTTCCGCACTGTCCTTACCCCTACCTGCCACACGCTGTGAGGCTCAGGGCTTCTTCCCTGGATGTGCCTTCAACACAGGGCTCTCTGCAAGACCGCTGAGGTCTTGGAAACCCTGGGAGAGTTTTGTTCTGTCTTTGAGTGTCAGAGACAGTTTTGCTGGGCATAAAATTCTCTGCTCAAAGTTCTTTTCTTTTAGCACCTTAAAAATACCACCGCTAGTCTTCCTGGCACCTGTGCACTGAGCCACTGGCTCTTTCCCTCGCTCCTCTCTCAGTGGGGTGATGCCTGCAGGTCTGGGGCTGGGTCTGTGTGCCCTGCACTGACCCTTGCAGGGTCTCGGACACACCCACCAATGCCGTGTAGGTGCTGCTCTCCCGGCCATCCCTGTGGGGGTGAGCACAGCCTCTCCTCTCTGGCTTTGGCTGAGTTACGCACAGCAAGTGTCTGAAACCCCTTCTTTTCCTGGCTGCGTTGCTCCACGTGGACTGACCAGGATCACTTGTCTGTCCCACTGCTGATGGGCATTTTTATATTCCCAGTGTCAGGGGTCAATTGTAGCCCCTCCAGAATTGGTGCATTGGAGCCCAAACTCCCAGCAGGCCAGAATCTGCCTTTGTCTGGAGACAGGGTCTTTACAGAGCTTGCTGAGTTACAATGAAACCATTGGGGTGCCCTAATCCAGTGTGACAGGTGGCCTCATAAACACAGACACACTTGGGGAGGAAGGAGAGAGGCAGGGTGCATCTGTGGTTCTAGGAGCACAGCAAAGTAGGACGGGCCGCCCCCCTTGGCTCAGAAGAAGCCCCCGGTGGGCCTGGCTCTCGGCTTTGCTCCTAGGACCTCGAGGCTGCATGTTCTGTTTAAGGCCCCGTCTGCGGTAGTGGGTGTGGCAGCATGGGAGCACTAGTGCGCCCTTGGCTGCTGCTTGTGAAGCTGCCTTGACTCTTTATGTCTGGTGGACATAACTATCTCTTTTGGGGGAGTTCCATAGAATGGGATCATGGGGTCCTGCACTAGAGTTTTCTGAAGTGGTTGTGCAGTACACACCAGTTGTGGTCCAGTGTCTGCACTTGGTAAGGCCTCGGGGTCCAGAGCCAGACACAGGGTCCAGCTCACTCCCAGGTACTGGAGTCCAGACAAGACATGGGGTCCAGCCCCCTCTCAGGCACTGTGGTCCAGGGCAGACACTGGGGTCCAGGCAGGGCTGGGGGCTCTTTGACCCTTGGGGCCCAAGGTCTGGGCTTTGGGCCCTTCAGGAGGATTAGTTCTGGAAGAAGCTCGGCTCCCTAATGTGGGATCCCTTGAATCAGGCTATAGGTCCCTGGGAGGAAGACCCTGCTCTGGTGGGCACCCCCACCCCTGCCACATAGGGGCCTGCTTTGGCCCTGTGTAATCCGATTTCTGGAGTGTGCTGGGTGTGCCTCCTGGGGCAGAGCCACTCTCCCCTGTGGCTCTCTTAGCTGGCCACTGGCTGCTTGGCCGCGAGGTGAGGGCCTCAGGTTCTTGGGCTATCACAAGTTCTTTTTTATCCAACATGATAAGTGGCAAAAGCCAAGGCCATGTGCTGTGTGGCCTGCCCATGGCCCCCCACCAGGGGTCCCAGCAACATGCCCTCTTCCCGGCAAGGCCGCCTGGCAGCTCTGGAGATGGAGCACCCACGGAGCCCCTGCTCTGGCAAGGTGGGGACAAGGAGGAAAGGGACAGGGAAGCAGTGGGGTCCTGGCCATGCCAGGCAGAATCCTCGCTGGTTGTGTGAGAGCTCAGGGTCACGGGCCATTTGGGGTGTCTGATCCCCACCCACTGTCCCATCCCTGTTCTCAACCACAAATGGGCCTTGTTCCCTACCAGGGTGTCATTGTGTGCTAAGAGTCCCAAGAACCCTACCCTCCCGTGAACCTACTGTGATGGGGCTCCTGAGGGAAGTGCCTGGGGGCACTGGCCTGTAGAGGGGCAAGCTGGGCAGTGTGGTCACCTGCCATAGTGGGTGTCCCTGCTCCAGACCCCAGGCTGCCCCCAGACCTTCCCTCCTGGATAAATATCTGAGAAACAGGGTCAGCACCTTTGGAGACAGTCAGGGGTGGTAGGCAGGCCAGAGTCCTATAGCCACCAGACACTTCATCAGATACCCCTCTCAGGGTGCCCCATGAAAGCAGGGGTGAGGGGTCTCTGGTCCCCCAGAGACCAGCCTGGATCTCCCAGCCCCAGGGCTGGGGGTTGCCCGGGCATCAGGGTTGGGTGGAGGATGCCTATGCTTCTGAGGGTCTCCCAGTGGTGGGGGAGGCCATGGGTGGGCCCTGCCTGAGTGGACAGAGCATCCAGAGCCCCCAGGGGAGCCACAGGGGCCTGGATCTGGGGGCTGCTCATGTCCCCAGGCCACTGTGACCCTGGGTTGACCCAGTGTCATCACAGGACCCACATCTCCAAGCCAGGTTCTGCCCAGTGACTGCGTCAGTAGATGGGGCTTAATTAAAACCCCATAAATCTCATGAATAAATACGGCACTGGGCCAGCCCTGTGTGCAAACATGGTGCGCCTATGTGGCCACATCACACGGGGGGGAGCCTGGGACCCTCCTCTCCTGCCACTCTGTGTTCCGGCACCTTCCCCTAGACCAGGTGCTGACACTCCCTTGCTCTAAGTGTGCAATTGAAGGGGAAGGGGGATGGTACCCTGCAAGGCCAGTCTGGGAGTGCTCAGGCCCTCAGGTCTGCCCCCCCGCCAGGAAGGTGGGATATGAGGTCACCTCAGGTTGGTGCCCAGGGCCTGTTCCCACTGGGCCGAGTACAATAGGTCAGAGAAGCTGGTGCCTCCAGTGGGGCAGAGGGCTTGGGGCCCACATGGACCCCAGGAGGAGAATTTGAGTTTTCTAGCTGCCGTATATGTTGTGTTTTCTTTAAAAGCAGGAATACTTTCCTCAGAGCAGGAGACCACATCTCCATAGCAGTGAGCCTTCCCCTCCCACCCACACTGATGTACCTGCTGGGTGGGGGTCAGCCCCATCTGCTCCCCCAGAGCCTCAAGAATGTGTTTGCTGTGGTGGGGAATGGTGGTGAGGTGGTGGTACAGACAGGAGGGGCTGCTTTCTTCTGAGGAGGCCTCCAGTCGTACCTGGTTGGTGGGGCAGGGGCTCTCCCTCACCATGACCTGTCCTCTGACCCTTGCTTAGCCCTCCTGTGACCCCCAGTGTTCTTCCAGGGACTTAGGCAGTAGTCACATTCCCTGGCCCCCTGCAGACCAGGCTGGACACACGGAATCTGTCCCCCAAACCTCGGTCCTGACCTGGGGCCTCTCTGCCTCTGGCTACTCAGGGCTCTGGAGGCAGAGCCTGTCCCAAAGCAGATGGAGAAGGCCAGTGAGGGTCTGCACCTAAGAAGAGGGCTCCTGCCATTTCAGGGGCCTAGGGAGGGGAGGAGAGAGGCCTGGGGGGATGAGCAGCCCCCACTGACCTCTTGCTCAGAGCCCTGAACACTATAAACCATGGGGCCAATCCCCAGTCCACAGACACAGCACAGATTCCCAGTGGGGGAACCCCATTGGCCTTGGAGGGGGCCCGTGACCTAGCGCCCCACCATCTTGTGCCAAGCTCAGTGCCGACTGACCACTGACTGCCAAGTGGGCAGGTGGGGCTCTGGCCCTCCTCTTGCCCCAGCAGTCTGCACAGGCCACTGGTTTCAGCTTACCCTCCGGACTTCATGGACAAGCTGAGCCTCAGGGTTGCTTGAGAACCTACTAAAGTCAGACCCTTAGGCCCTCACTTTGCACTTTGTGACTCAGTGGAACCCCCAAACCACTGGGGGCAAGGAGGGCTGGGGTAGTGCTAGAGATGGGGTCAAGAGGGGCCAGTGCCAGAGCCCAGTGGTCCCACGGACCCTCCTGGCTGCCGAGCCTCCGTCCCAGATCAGGTGCCGTTACTGGACCCTCAGAGGCCACCTGGAACTGCTCAGGCTTCCTGGCCCTCCTGGGTCAGCCCCATACTCTCTGCCGCTGACCCCGGCCCTCCTTCCCCTCTGCCCTGGGAACCTTCAGGTGGTGTCTCAGCATGTCTTGCCCACCCAAGGTCAACCAGACCCCCAAGGTGGGCGTCTCGCCTAGGGAGCCCCCCGCTTCCTGCTCACGCCTCTCACCACATGCTTGCTGTGAGATCTGGAGTGCTGCCTGTAACCATCTCTCACACCTGGGTCCTCCATCCCCAGGCTGGGTCTTGGCAGGACAAGGAAGGAGTGTTCAGACCAGGACATCCCTGGAGGCAGCCAGCCAGGTGGAGCCCCTGGGCCCTGGCTGGCACCACCAAGTGACCATATCTTCCTCCCTCCTGCCTGGGATAGAAGTGGCCTAAGGGCTACCTGGCACGTAGCCCCTCTGGGCCTCTCTCTCCCCCAGAGAGCCCAGAGCCTGAGGAGGAACCTGAAGAGCATCCTGGCCACACAGAAAACCACCCCTGTCTTAGGCTAGCAGCTGCTGCCCAATGCCAAACCAAGGGGCACCAGAGTTGAGGCTGCAGGGCCAGCCCTGGGCACTGTCCCCGAGCATGTTCATCAGAGCGGCCCCCAGCTCTCCTGGCCTCCCCCCACCTTCTCTGCCTGGGCACAAGCCTCGTGCATAGCAGAGACATCCTGCTGGCCTGAGGGTGGCCTGGTGCTTGGCCTTTGTTCTGAGCATGCCCCCCGCCCTGCCTCACGCCCGCCCCGGGCAAATGTGCAAATCTGCCAAATGTGCAGATTAACCAGCATTTGTTTTCCCAGGGAGGAGGGCAACAGGAGAAGGTATTTTCCTTTTCTGTGACTAAATGTGTCTTTTGCCAGCACCAGTGCCAAGGGACACAGCTCCCAGGCCCACAAACCCGCTAGGCCACAACCCAGGGCCCAAGCTTCCCCAGGGAACCGGAACTGCTCGAGTCCTGAGCTAGAGGGAAAGTTGGTTCAGCCCTGAGGGCAGGCACACGAGGCCTTTGTCCCCCACGGGGCTTGTCCTCAGCTTGTCCCTTTGGCGAAGCAGTTGTCCACTAATCCTCTGGGAACAGGACAACAGCCTGGTTGTCGGAGGCCTTCTCGGCCACCAGCTCCCTCCCCGGGTGGCCCTAGGCAGGTCAGAGGATTCAGGCAGGCCGGGGAGGGGGGCTCTCTCCACACGGCCGAGGGCATAGTGGATATTTGCTGGACGAGACAAGGGGTGGATGGCTGCAGTCCGGCTGCCCAGCAGAACGTCCCAGTCCTCCTGCTCTGGCGGCCACATGCCCTGCTCTCCTCCCTCGTCTGTAGACTCACACGGAGCAGGGCACACAAGGGATAACGCCCTTCCTCAGCTGCAGGCCTCAGAGGCTTCAGTCCTGTGTTGACTCTGAGTGTCCAGTGCCCTACAGTGAAATCTAGTCTCGGTTTTCATTTTTGTGCACAATGGAGGGCAGAGTCCTGGGCATGGATGGTGAGACTATGGCACAGTGATGGGCCTGTTGCCGCTGAGCCCATGTCAGGAGCAAGTGGGAAAGGCCCACAAATTCCCAAAGGTGCAACTGAGGCCTCACATGAGGGCCATGCTGTGCACAGGCAGGGGCTCCTCGGGATGCTGCATGCAGGGACTGACTGGGACTGACTGAAGCTCTGAACGCGTGGGCTGAGCTCTCGGCACGCCAGATAAACCTAGCCCTAGCCCCATCTCCCCGGTGTGCTGGACCTGGCTGCAGCTCCTGTGAGGGCATCAGACTACTAGCATGGCCCAGGGGCCTCTGACCTAAGTGCCTGGCTCACTCTAGACCCCTACAACAGAGGTGAAGGGAGAGAGGTGAAGAGGGTCCCACGATGAGAGTTAAGCTGAGAGCTAAGCTCACCCACATCTGGCACCCGGTATTCCTGGCACCAGCTGTTCAACTGCATCCGTGGCCCCAGAGGTACTGCCAGCCCTACTGTCCCTCTCCTACCCCTCACAGGGCACATCTAGGGGTGGGGTCCCTTGCCCTGTATGGTAGGGACCCCTGGGGCCTTGTCTGGCCCTCTCTGGCCAGTATTCATCCACTTCCTGCTACCACCTCAGGCCAGCCCATGCCATTTTCGACTGTGGGTACTCACTGCATTGAGTGTGGTGTTGGTGTCCGGGAACAGAGGGAATTCGGGACCCAACTTGTCCTTTTGTCAGGAACCTGCTCTCTAGAAAGAGGGCTGAATGCACCTGCCAGGGGGCCCCAGCCTCACTATGCTGTTGGACGGCCTCAGGTCTGCCACACGCACTCCAGGGGCCACTTTCAAAGCACAGCATCACAGCTCTGACCTCGCAAGCCCTCCCCCGGGTGCCCTCTCCTGGCCCTGCCCGGCTCTGAAGGGAGCTTCCCTCCCACACAGAACACTTTCCTGCCATCCTGACAGGGCCTTCCAGCATCAACTCGAAAGTCCCCAAGTCTCGTCTGAGTGGGACATGGGTGGGACTCAAGGTGCCATTCCCCTAAGGAGAATCCCTCAGCGAGAGCCTGAGAAAGCAAACACTCCCCCACTTCCAAACGCGCGAGGACAGGCACATTCCCAGCCCAGGCCTCACAGAGCCCATGGCAGCGGGTGAGCGTGTGGCAGAGACGTGTGGTCGTGGATGCTGGGTGAAGGGAAGTGGCCGGTGCAGCTGTGGTTAAGGCCTGACTATCAGCCAGGGAAGTGGCAGATGGGGCAGCTCCCAGCTCTGCCTCCGCTCTGCTCACCCCTGCAGGTGTCTGGCCCCCGGGTGACAGAGGGCATGGGCAGAGCTGCGTGGTGACTACTGCAGGGAGCATTTGCCCCTTCCTTGTCAGGGGCGGGGCTGACACCTAGAGAGGCTGTCATGAAGAAAATCCCCATCTTAAGGTTCAGGCGGCTGAAAGTCACCTGCATTCTCTCTACATCTGTGTGTGCAGGTAAAATTGTTCTGCAACTGTGCAGAAACCAAGAACAGCTTCAGCCTCTGAGCTAGGTCTCACCCTGTCTGGTCCCTGATCCCACATGTCCATAGTAACCCCAGTGCACGCAGGAGGCAGGGCTGGCCTCCTACCTACCCACCCCCACCCTCCGCCCATACCCTGATCACCCCATCTCTGGAACCTGGACCCTCCATCTGTTCCACCTTCTTCAGAGGGGGCCTGCTAGTATGGGGTGTCCTCTGGCCTTCCTGCATCTGTCAAGGCTCTGGGGGCTCCAGAGTGGGGGCCAGGCCTGAGCAGGGTCCTGCCCACTATGTGCCCCTAGTAATCCCATATGGACCCCACTGTCCAGTCACAGCAGCCACCTGAGTTCCGGGGTCCCAGGGTCAGAATGCCCAAGGTTTATGGGTGGGGGTCAGTGGGGAATCTCAGGACACCAGCTATGGGGGAGGGGTGCGAGGGGAGAGGGACAGGCTGTGGTGTCCATGTAGTGGGCCCCACAGTTGTGGAGCTGGGTGGCCGTGGGGAGCATCCTGAGCTGGGCCCCAACCCCCTCACAGGGCAGGCTCACCGTGACCTTGGGTGCCTCAGTGCTCCTGTGACCCATACCCTCTCTCCCCATCTCACCTCCCTGCAGGTGCCCTGTGCCCACAGCAGCTTGGAGCCTCCTTGGGGAGCTGCCCCACACGCTGCTGCAGGGCAGGCATGGAACTTGCCAGCAGGCCAGAGCTGGGCCCTGGCCAAAAGTGGGAGCTGCCACGGCCTGCTGAGTCCCACCACTGCCCCAGAAGAATAGGATAGGATGCTCAGTGCCTCCCTGCTACAAAGGGCCCCACACCTGGGGTATGACTGCTACCCTGGGTGGGAGGCCAGCCCCTGGTACAGCTGTCCTGCAGCTGGACATGTCCCTGAAAGATTCCTGCAGATGTGGGGTGCAAGGAGAGGGAATAGAGACCTGGGCGGTGGCTGGGTGGACGGCTGGGCTGGGACAGTGGAGCAAGCCCCCACACCCCTCTCTTATCTTGTGCAGTGTGGCTCCTGCAGGGCGCGGCTGCCACCCCAAGATAAGCAGATTAGGAAGTGTGTGCCCTCAGGTGCACGAGTCATGTTATCACGACTGCGATGTTGTCCCAGGTGGAGACGGGCAGGCCCAGGCGTTTGGGCGTTCCCAGGCCAGCAGCATGGTGCTCTGCCCAGGTCCCACCCATGGCCGGGGTCCCTGCCTACACCTGCTCTCTGGCCACTTGGAGGACACAGGATGGTGTGGGCATCCAGGACAGCCAGGTGTTGGCTGGGGGTGAAGGGGCTGTGGGCTGACTCAGGTCAGTTGGGGGCCCCAGGAGGATGAGGCTCCAGCTGGACAGGAGGCCTGGAGGCTGAGAGCACCCCTGCATGTCATCGGCTGATTCAGATGAGGAAACTGAGTCTCGAGAACTTTGCTGCTATGTTCACAGGGTACACTTCATCCCCAGACAGGCTGGGCAGCTTATGGCAATGTAGGACCAAAACAAAATTAAAAAGTAAAGAAATTGGGTGACAGAAACGCAGACATGGGGACTCAGGTATAGCTGGGAGGGTGGGGAAGGAGAGGCGGGTGTGGGGGTTCCAGTTGACAGCGGGGCTGGGCTGCAGAGGGAAGGAGGGACCCAGAGCCCACTCAGAGAGGCTGGAGTCCGCAGGGCTCAGGAGAGGGGCCCGGGGGCTGGAGAAGCACAAGGTGGAAGGTGGAGAACTCGTCGGGCCAGGCAGCCCCAGGCCCGCACCTGCTTCTCCCACCTCTAGCTCCTGCCTCTTCATGCCTTGGACGTCTCAGCCCCATGTCTACTCGTCAAGATCCTGCCCTGTGTCCCCAGGGAAGTGGAGCTCCCAGTGTCTATCCTTGCCCCAGCCCGGTCAGGATGCTGCAGCTGCACAGGGAACAGCAGGCCCCTTGTGGAGCTCCCAGTCTGGCCCTCAGTGGCCCCTGGGCCCAAAGCTGGCTTGGAGCCAGGATGCAGTCACCAAGTTGGGGGGGGTTGGGGGGAGGGGGAGGTAAACACCCCTTTGTTTGCAGCCTTGTCTTCTGCTCAAGGCACTCAGGGGACAAAGGCATTGGGCCACGGAGCCCCTGCTTATCTAGACAGCCCTGCCCCACTGGTGGGCAGCGGGAAGGGTGCCCTGAGCAGGCACCAGACATCCTCGAGGCTGCTGGCTGGTCCAAGGGGCAGAGCAGCAAGACCCACGGTAGGGAGGGGGGGTTCTGTGTTCTGGACACAGTTGCTCCCTTGGCCCCTTCTTCCTTTACACATCCCTTCCGTGAGGCCAGGTGGGCGTGGCCCTCCTCCTGAGGACTCGGGACCCACCCTCAAGTCCAGCTGGGCATTGGTCTGTCCCCACTGCCAGCCTCAGAGACCTTCTGGTAGGGGGCAGGGCAGGGGCTTGAGCTAAGAGGCTGTGGCAGAGGTGTGGGCCGTCCTCAAGATGGTGCGCAAAGCTGGGCGGCAGGACCCGTGCCCTGTCCCTGGCTGTCGGCTGCTGTCTCTGGCCACCTGGTCCTTCTGGCCCTCCGTGGCACCTTGTGCTGCCTGGTGCTCAGACTCCAGGGACATTTGCCAGCATCCCAAGCCCCGGTCTTCCCTTCTCCTCATTTCTTTTGTCATCCCAGCCCCCACAGCCTCATGCACACATTGGCTGTGTGCCAGGAGTGCCCTCGGGCCCCACCCTAGGTGTGCACACAGCCAGTGGAGGTCTCATCAGCCCTCCGGATCAGGCCTGCCTTCTCCATCGGGCAGCTTCTGTCCTTTGCCACCTTGCTGCCCTTTGGCCTGCCCCCTCAGCTCCCAGCCTAGCTTCTGCCTGGCAGACTTTACCCCTCAGACGGCCACAGCTCCCCTGCCCTCCCCACCTAGACACCCAGCTCTCCTTTTATTCAGGACTGATTTGCCTGTCTGGGGAAAAAAGTTATAGAAAACTTAATATCTTTACCAGTACTCTTGGATGAATTTTAGGACATCATTTGCTTTCGTCCCCTGCTGTGGCACCTGCTGATGGTGGCCACTCCATGGGCCTGGGAGGAGGCCACAGCAGCCCACCGTGGACACCCCAAGGGAGCCGGAGACCTGTGCTCAGCTTCTGAGCAACTGGCAGATACTCCGACCAGCCAGGGAGCCAGGGGACGCTGGGGAGAACTGGGCAGAGGCCACTTCCGAGCAAGCCCAGTGGGCTGATGAAAAGTTATTAGACGTTATACAAAAACATGTTTCTCCTGATAGGCAGAGGGAATGAAGGTTTTGAAAAAGGAAGAAATTACATAGCAGAAAAGTATATTATTAATCTATGAATTTGAAACAACATTGACTGTGAAACAAGACGGGAGAGATGGATGAGGGCAGAGGGGGCCAGGAGAGCAGAGGGCCGAGGAGGAGCCGCAAAGAGAGAAGAGCAGAGAGAGCAGCGGAGACAGGGGCAGAGGCGAGGAGGGGACGGGAGGAAAGGGGAGGACAAGCTGCACCCAGGCCCCTTCACTTCCGCCCTTCATGATCATAAGTTTAGATGTTAGATCGTACAGTCACTTTGGAAAACTGCCGGGAAGTTTCTTATGAAATTAAACACACGCTCAGCGTAAAACCTGGGAACTCTCCTCCTAGGCATTTACTCAAAAGAAACAAACAAGTGTGCTTACAAAATGACATGTCTAGAAATGCTCCCAGCAGTGTTATTCATAATTTTAAAAAACTGCAGGCTTGGCGCCTGTGGCTCAAGCAGCTAAGGCACCAGCCACATACACCTGAGCTGGCAGGTTCAAATCCAACCGGGTCCACCAAACAACAATGACGGCTGAAACCAAAAAATAGCCAGGTGTTGTGGTGGGCGCCTGTAGTTCCTGCTACTTGGGAGGCCGAGGCAGGAGAATCGCTTGGGCCCAGGAGTTGGAGGTTCCTATGAGCTGTGATGCCACGGCACTCTACCCAGGGTGACAGCTTGAGGCTCTGTCTCAAAAACAAAAACAACCCCCCCCAAACAAAACAAACAAACAAACAAACAAAAATGGGCGGCACCTGTGGCTCAAAGGAGTAGGGCGCTGGTCCCATATGCTGGAGGTGGCGGGTTCAAACCCAACCCTGGCCAAAAACTGCAAAAAACCCCCAAACAAACAAAAAGCAAAACAAAACTGCAAACAGCCCAAATATTCATCAAGAAGCCTATGAAATAAATTGTGGTACTCAGGTGATGTGATATGACTCAGCAATTAAAAAAAAACAAATTTGGACACTTGCCACAATGTGGGTAAATCACAGGGAAACACCATGGAGAAAATGCATTGGTCTTGGAGCTCCCTATGTGTGTGACGCGCCATCACAGATCACACTGGCCATGGTGGTCGCCACGGTCAGGAGAAAGAGTGAGGCTGAGCTCTCAGGGTGATGAGAATGTTTTCTATCTTGACTGACTGTGGTTCACTTGTGTTTACATTTGCCCAAACTCTCTGAACATAGTTGTCCCTTGGTGTCCAAGGGGGACTGGTTCCAGAACCGTACCAGTGGTACCAAAATCTACGGAGGCTCAGGTCCCTTATAGAAAATGGTGTTATGTTTGCATATAATGCATGCATATCCTTCTGTGTACAGTTGACCCTGTACCCTGAGGGTCAGGGGTGCTGACCACCTGTGCAGCCAAAAATCTGGATGTGAGGTATAACATCTATAAGTCCCCCAAAACTTAGCCTACTCTTGGCTGGGAGCATTAATGAAACACAATCGATTTAACACACATCTGTATGTATCACATACTGAATTCTTACAATAAAGTAACTAGAGAAAAGAAAATGTTATTACAAAAATCATAAGGAAAATATATTTACTATTCATTAAATGGAAGTGGGTCATTACAAGGTCTGTACCCTCGTCCTCTGGACACTGAGAAGGCTGAGGAGAAGGAGGGGAAAGAGGCGAAGACGTTGGTCTTGCTGTCTTGCAGAGGCAGGAGGGAGGAGGGGAGCCAGGTTTACGCAGCTTAACTTTTGTTGAGAGAAGTCCATGTGTAAGCGGACCCACGTGGTTCAAGCCTAGGCTGTTCAAGGGTCAACTGCATTTTCAGTCACCTCCAGATCGCCTCCTGAGCAGTGCCTGCGTGCCACCTCATCCCATGCTTCCCCCACCACTTCTCGCCACATGGCAAAGTCAAGCTTTGCTTTCTTGGAACTTTGTGAAAAACCTTTTTTTGGAGTATTTTTGACTGGCAGTTGGTGGCACCTGTGACGCAGAGACCACGGGCATGAGGGCCAACTGCATTAACTGAGGATCAACTCATTTTATTGCATGTAAATTATGCCTCACAAAGTTTATCTTAAAAGAAAAGAGAACAAGAAAATTGAAAGAAAAGTGGACAAAGAAGAACAAAGGAATGAGGAATGGAGAGGTAAACAGAACAATCCCAAGAAGGCCAGTCACACAGCCGCATGGAGGGCAGGACGAGACAGCATTACGGAGCTCACTCAGCTATTTGAGAACCTCCCTTTTCATTATTTGTCGAAGTGCACAGAAACAGACAAGATTCTTGCCCTTATTGGGATTCGAGCTTAGTTGTGACCACCATGTTGTGTTTTAGGGACAGAATCTTATTAGTCGACTAACTACACAGGGGACATGGTTCTGTGGGGAAATTCGACCTGGGGCTTGCGGGGTGGGCGGGGAAGGGCTCAGGCACAGACGGGAGGGGATGGCCCTGACCACCATGAAGTCGATGGCGCAGAGCACCTCCCACATGCCCGAAAATGGAAAAGGGCTTACAAAGTACTTGAGCCAGTCCAGACTAGAGCTCAGTGAACCCCTGGTGGGAAGGTTGCAGTGTTGGAGTTCTGGGGCGTCCTGGAATGACTGGGTGGCATCACCCAGACACTGTGTTGCTGTGACCGGCACACGCAGGGCTCAAAGAGCACCACTAATTCTTAAAGGAACCCCGGGGGTTATCATGACATTCCACAGTGAACATTCCAGAACAAAATGAAGTAGGTGGGGGGAAGCAAGGAAAGGGGATAGAACCCGAGGTTCAAGTGATTATAAAATAAGTTCTATGATTTTTTTTTTTTTTTTTTGGAGAAAACGTCTCACTGTGTTGCCCTTGGTAGAGTGCCGTGGTGTTATAGCTCACAGCAACCTCAAACTAATCCTCTTGCTGCAGCCTCCCGAGAAGGTGGGACCACAGGTGCCTGCCACAACGCCCGACTATTTTTCTATGTTTTTAGGGACAGGATCTTGCTCTGGTTCAGGCTGGTTTTGAACTCCTGAGCTCAAGCAATCTACCCACATTGGCTTTCTATAACAATTTAAAATAAAGTGAAGATCCACAAGAGAAAAAGGGCTGAGAAAACCGTAAGGCCAACTGGAAGACCAAAGAAAAAGGCCAGGGTGCCAACCTGGTAAATGGAGGGAAAAGAAAAAAGACACAAAGAGAAAATTGACTAACACAGACAGGAAATAAAGCACAAACAGAACCTTGGAAACCTGCGTGTCAGTGGGCTCAGGGAAGGACAGGAGAGGGAAGGGACTGAGAAAGAACCAGAAGAAGTAAGGCTGAGAGCGTCCCAGGGCCAGCAAGATGCCTGCAGACTGGAGAGGCTGAGTGAGCCCCAGGGGACGAACCCAGAGAGATCCCCACAGGACTCATCATAGTCACACTCTGGGGAACTAAAGACACAAAACCCTGAAGGCAGTGAGACGGGAACAGGTGTACCTGGAAGGGGAGCGGTCTGGATGACAAGGGACACCAGGAGGCCACAGAGATGCTGGAAGCAAAGAGTGGCCGGCCAGGACTGGTGTGCTCACTGAGGGAGAAGTTAAGACGTCCTTAGGGGGAAGAGAAAGTAAGACATCTTGTCACCAGAAATGTACCCTGAATGCTTCAAAATATGTGGCCCCAAACTTGGAAAAACTGAAAGGAGAAATGCAGCAATTTCCAGCTGTAGTCAGAGATGTTAGCACCGCCGTCTCAACAATCAGAGGACACCTGTGTGGAAAATCCACACGGGTGCGGAGGAGGTGACACCACCGACCACCAGGATCTAATCGACACTCACAGAAACTCCGCCTAACGACGGCTGAACACACATGCTGTTTCAGATGCTTGTGCAGCACGCACTAGGATAGACCATGTCCTGCCCCTAAAACAAACCTCAACAAATTCAGCGCATTGAAACCGCACGGTGTGTTCCCTGTCAACAACAAATTATTAATAGAAACCAACAACAGGAGTTAACAAGGAAATCTCTAATGACTTGGAAACTAAACAGTTTACCTCTAAATAATCCCTGGGCTGAAGAGGAAGTCTCAAGGGAATTTTTTTAAAAGCAACATTGAAGTCAATGAAAATGAAAATGTGATTCCCCGCATTGAGCTAGAGCAGAGCCAGTGGCAGCAACAATGCAGTCACTGCGGAAAGGAAATATCAGGTTAGTGATCTAAGCTACCAGCTCAAGAAGCAGGAAAAAAAGAGCAAAATGAGCCCAAAGTGAGCAGGAGGAAGGGAGTAACAAGGATAACAGCAGGAAGAGTGAATTGAAGATAGGAAGGGGTGGCCCGGCGCCGTGGCTCACGCCTGTGATCCCAGCACTCTGGGAGGCCAAGATGGGTGGGTTGCCTGAGCTCAGGAGTCTGAGGTTGCTGTGAGGCCACACACTCTACCCAGGGTAAAGAGTGAGACTCTGTTTCAAAAAAAAAAAAAAAAAAAAAGGCAGGAAAATTAGTAAAAGGAAGGAAACAACAGTAAAATCAATGACCCTCTACCAAGATAGCAAAGAAAAAACAGCAAAGACACAAAAAGAAAAAAGGAGCCATCACTGTAGACCCTGCAGATATCAAAAAGGACAAAAGGGAATTTTACCCACATACATTCAGCATCTTAGATGGAACATGCCAATCCCTCAGGAAGCATAAAATAGCATCACTGACTCAGCCTGAGTCACCAAGCAGCCCTATGAACTGTTAAGAAAACTGAATCCGTAATTTAAACTTCAAGAGACGAAGCCTCCAAACTTAGATGATTTCAGTGCAGAATTTTATAAAATCTTTAAAGATGGGGCGGCGCTTGTGGCTCAGCAGGTAGGGTGCCGGCCCCATATGCCAAGGGTGGTGGGTTCAAACCCGGCCCCCGCCAAACTGCAACAAAAAAATAGCTGGGCGTTGTGGTGGGCGCCTGTAGTCCCAGCTACTCAGGAGGCCGAGGCAGGAGAATCGCCTAAGCCCAGGAGTTGGAGGTTGCTGTGAGCTGTGTGATGCCACGGCACTCTACCAAGGGCGATAAAGTGAGACTCTGTCTCTACCAAAAAAAAAAAAAAAAAAAAAAAAAAAAAAAATCTTTAAAGATGAATTAACACCAATTCTACACAATTTCTTCCAGAACTTAGAAGAGGGGGAAAGCCAGTATTACCCAGATACTAAAATCAGACAGTATAAAAAACAAACTAAAAAAAAAAAAACCACGAAAGATCTGAACAAATAAAAAACGAAAACTACAGACCAACAACCCATAAATATACATACAAAAACTTTTAACAAAATAACAGCAAATAGAATTCAGCAATTCTGCGTATAAAAAAAGAATGCTTCATAACCAAGTGGGGCCTATTCCTGGGATGCAAGGTAGGTTTAATATCCAAAAAATTAATGTATTCCGTAAGAATATTATTAGGCCAAGGGAGAACAATCACCCAAATGTATCAATTAATGCAGAAAAATCATTTGACAAAATTTGACATGTGTTCTTTATAAACGCCCAGAAAAATAGGAACACAGAGATTTCCTTAATGACTAGCTACCAAAAAAATCTCAAACCAAAAGAACTCTGCTGTCAACATTGTATTCCACGGTGAAAGCTGAATTATTTGCAGCCTCTGGGAGGAGGGTGAGGATGCTACCCCTAGGACTGGCGCTCGGCTCCCCTGCAGGGAGCTCAGCCATAGCTGTGGAGCAAGAAAGAGGCCCACTGTGTGGGGGTAATA
Source organism: Loris lydekkerianus (assembly GCA_963574355.1). Taxonomy (NCBI): domain Eukaryota; kingdom Metazoa; phylum Chordata; class Mammalia; order Primates; family Lorisidae; genus Loris; species Loris lydekkerianus. The sequence continues at coordinate 24,385 of CAUYPK010040292.1, read as the reverse complement.
AAACTGCCTCTGTTTTCAAACGCCATGATTATTTAAGTAGAAAATCATAAAGACTCTACCAAAATGTGTGTTCAGCAAGGCCAGAGGATGCGAGGTCAGCCCCAAGTGAGCGGTACCCTGGTGCACTAGCAGTGACCCTGACGTCTTCAGCCACCACCCGCAGCTCCTCGTGACATGAGATGCATGGTGTAAATCTGACAAGCACCCAGGGGACCTGTGTGCCACTGGAAACTGCAAATCACTGCTCAGGGGACCACAGGTCTGCACAGACTCGCTGTGCTCATGCTTTCAAAGACGCCACGTGGGAAAGACATCAGTTCTCCCCAAATGGACATACAAGTTTAATACAATTCCAACCAAAATCCTGGTAAGAAAAACAGAGAAATTAAGAAAGGCCCAGTTGCGGTATCTGACCCCATGACTGGTAACCATGGGTAAGATGTGTAGATAGCCATCGCCGGGAAGATCTGAATTATGTAATTAGTGAGAGTTACTTACGCACGTATTTCAGACTTGGTTCCCTAATGCAGATGGTATTCCTTCACTTTAGATGTCCACAGAATAATTGCAAAATTAATCTTACATAAGGCCCCAGAGAAAACCAAACTTGTCCCACAGATGGGTAATTTTACAAGACATCGTAACAAAAATTTGAACAACACATAACAGAGTAATTGGCCAGAGGATTGACACAATCAGTGGTGCCCGTGACACCAGCCTCTGCCCAAAGTGTTGGTCACACAGATCTGCCTTCAGGGAGGCTCGGAGTTCACCTGTCCTCCCTGGACGAGGTGCAGACACCACAGCACAGTCAGGAATTGCAGGGGAAATGATTGCCGCTGTGCTAGCTCCCTGTGACCCATCTAACAATCACAGACAGAGTGGCTCCCACAGCACAAATGTTCACACAGCATTCTGGACATCAGAGTCAGACTGAGTCACCAGGACGTGGTCCTACTGGAGGCTCTGCAGGGGACAGAGGGGACTGTGGGTGAGGCAGGGTCCTGGGACAGAAGTGATGTCTATGTGGGGAAGGGTCCCAAGACAGTGATGATGGGTGTGTGGGGACAGTGGGTGGGAGAGGGTCCTGGGACAGGGGGATGGTGGGTGGAGGAGGAATTGGAGACGTGTGAATTATGGTCCCAGAGTTATAGAGCTGCCCTCCTCCAACTCAATGGGGTTGGTGTCTGACGTGTTGCCTCTGAGTGCAGGTCTGTGTGTGTATGTCTGGAGGGTTGCATGTGTGGTTGCAGGTTTTTTTTTTGTGTGTGCATGCTTGTGTGTACTTGCAGAGTTTTGTGTGTGTTTGCAGATTGTGTGTGTGTGTTTGCAGGGTTGTGTGTGTGTGTTTACAGGGTTGTGTGTGTGTGTTTGCAGGGTTATGTGTGTGTGTTTGCAGGTTGTATGTGTGTGTGTACAGGGTTGTGTGTGTGTGTTTGCAGGGTTGTGTGTGTGTTTGCAGGTTGTGTGTGTTTGCAGGGTTGTATGCGTGTTTACAGGTTGTGTGTGTGTGTGTACAGGTTGTGTGTGTGTTTACAGGGTTGTATGTGTGTTTGCAGGTTGTGTGTGTGTTTTCAGCATTGTATGTGTGTGTTTGCAGGGTTGTGTGTGTGTGTACAGGTTGTGTGTGTGTGTTTTCAGGGTTGTATGTATGTTTGCAGGCTGTGTGTGTGTTTGCAGGGTTGTGTGTGTGTTTTCAGCATTGTATGTGTGTGTTTGCAGGGTTGTGTGTGTGTGTTTACAGGGGTGTATGTATGTGTGCAGGGTTGTATGTGTGTGTTTACAGGGTTGTGTGCGTGTTTGCAGGGTTGTATGTGCTTATTTGCAGGGTTGTGTGTGTGTGTTTGGAGGGTTGTGTGTATTTGCAGGTTGTGTGTGTTTTCAGCATTCTATGTGTGTGTTTGCAGGGTTGTGTGTGTGTGTACAGGGTTGTGTGTGTGCGTTTGGAGGGTTGTGTGTGTTTGCAGGACTTTCTGTGCTTTTGCATGTGTGTGCCTGCTTACTTGTGTGTGGTGTATGTCTGTGGGCCCGTGTGTGAGTGTGTGTGCTTGTGCACTGATACTGTCTTCGTCTCAGTCCTGTGGCGTGTGGGCTTGTCGCAGGATGTGACTATGCCTGCCCCTCCTGTGGAGCTGAGCACGCTGTCGTGGAATGTCTCCCCCCCTGCCCCCCCAGTCACCTCCACATGTCTCCTTTCCCAGTTTCCAGTCCGGGTGACCCTGGTGCTGTCCCTCCCCTGCTCTGGGCTGCCTTGTGGCAGTGATTTGGGGCAGGTGTGCACAGGACACCTGTAGGTATTTACCTGCACAGAGATTTTCTCAAAGATTCCAGGTGTGAGAGTAGGCATGGGCACTGTGGGGGTGTATTTGCGAGGGTGGGTGTGTCCTGCACCTTTGTGTTTATAGCCCAAATAAGGCGGTGTCCTAGGCCTGTCAGCTTTTGGAGCTGGGAGACTCAGTTCTCACTCCCAGGTACTTCTGGGCCCTGCACTCTGGGACTCAGCTCCCTTCAGCTGACACTTTATGAATGTTTTGGAGAGGTGACAGGTTTATTTCTGTTTTATATGAACCAGGAAGACTGAAACCAAAGCCTCTCTAGGTGAGAGGGAGTGGGTGGAGCCAAGCAGCAAAAGGACCCCTCCTGGGTGCTGCTGAGAAGGGGAAGGGAGGGCCTGTGAAGACTGTTTATTTTGAAATTATTCTTTTTGAGAGATAGTCTCTCTCTGTCGCCCCGGCTAGAGTGCTGTGGTGTTAGCCTAGCTCACAGCAACCTCACACTCTGGGGCTCAAGCAATCCTCCTGCCTCAGCCTCCTGAGTAGCTGGGACTACAGACGCCCACCACCATGCCTGGCTAGTTTTTCATTTTTTAGTACAGATGGGATCTCACTCTTGTTCAGACTGGTCTCAAATTCCTGAGCTCAAGGGATCCTCCCACCTTGGCCTCTCAAGAGAGCTGGGATTAGAGGCCTGAGCCCCTGCACCTAGCCTACAAGGACTGTTTTTAAGAGTATTGTGTGTCGACAAAAAACTCTGAAAAGACACTTATCAAGTCATTAATGAATATTTTCTCAAGATAAGAAGATAGTTTTTGCTTCAAATATTTTTCCAATTCTTTTTATTGTGGTTAAAAAACAACCACCACCACATAACAGTTTACCCTCGTAGGCACAGCTCAGGGCACTCAGCAGGTCACAGTGTTGTGAGCCCCCTGCCAGATTTTAAATTTTTTATCTTCATTTTTATTTTTAGAGACAGGGTCTTGTTATGTTGACCAGACAGAGTACAGTAATCACAGCTCACTGCAGCCTCGAATTCCTGGGTTCAAGTGATCTTCCTGCCCCACCCTCCTAAGTAGCTGGCTTACCAGCACCTATACCACGCTAGGATAGTTTTTTATTTGTTAGACGTGGGATCTTGCTATATTGCCCAGGCTGGTCCCAAACTCCTGGGCTCAACAGACTGCCCAGTGACTGGGATTACAGGTTCTCTAAAAATACCTTTTAAATGCAGTGACCCTACTTGGTGGACATCTCCACCCCAAACTGATGCCCCTCTGCTGTCCTAGAGCAGAGGTACTGACTTGGTATCCCAATGCGGGGAAGTCCCATCCTCTCCTTTTCCTCCAGCTGACCTAGCGAGTGATCCAGAGAGGGCAGGTAGCCTGGCCAGAGCCCAGGCCCAGCGTGGGGGACAGTGTGTGGATGGTAGAGCTGGAGGGTGACAGTAACAATGTCTCTGTCACTGATCCTCAGGGCTCTGAGGATCATGAGAGACGGGGCTGAGAAGACAGGACAGGTGATGGCCTTAGAAGGGGTTGTGATCTGCAGATCTGCTCCAGGGTCTGTGCCCCCACAGCCACCACCCCAAAATTATTCATAGAGATGTGTAATTGTGGGGCTGCTGCTCCATACGCACCTGGCACTGGGAGGTAGGAGGGTGACATGAGCCAGAGCCCCAGGAAGGGGCTCCTGAGGCTGTGCGGGTCCAGGGCAGTGGGAGAGTGGGAGCCAGGCGCCAGTCACCAGCAGCTGTCCGGATGGTCCTTGTTGTGGGTATGGGTGCTGGGATCTGACCCTCTGGCCACTGATCTGGCACTCAGGGACCATGCCAGATCTTGGGAGGAATCCATTTGCCCAGTGACTCAGCGTGTGAGGGCTCCAGCCCCACCGCAAGATCAAATTTGCTCTGCTCCCCGTCCTGCATTCAGAGTGCAGCCTCTTCCCTGCCCAGCGAGCCCAGGCAGGGTCTCAGCTGCCCCTGGGCAGGGGCTGGCCGACCCCTGTGAGCACTGCCAGTCCCTGCTCTTCCTCAGGGCCCCGAGTAAAGCAGGGGAGAAGTTTGAGATGCCTGCCTCCTTATCACCAAAGTTCCTGGCCTGGTAACAACCACAGTTGAAGCTGCTGCAGCAGCTCCTGTCAGGGCCAGTGTTCTAGCCGGGGCCTCTGGCACCGCTCCTCCCAAAACCGAGCCCTGGGGACTCTGCATCCCTCTGCCGTGCTGCGGTCTCTAGCCTGCTGATGTGGGAACGTGACACCTTCCCACACTGGCAGTTTCCTGACTCTGCGATGTCCCTCAGAACACCAGCAACCAAAGGGCAGCTTGGACAGGAGCAGCCTGGAGGCCCATGAGTGCCCACCTCTGAGCTGCGCTAAGAAAGCTGTTATGGCACATGCCTCTAGAAGGGCAGGAGGTCAGAGGCACTACCGTCTGTTAAGATGTGAGAAAGTCTCGAGTAACAGGACCTGGAAGCAGGAGCTCTGAGCCTCACTCCCTCAGGGGGTGACTAACCCAGGGAGCTGACAGCTGGCTCCGTGCACGTCCTGGGCCCAGGCTGCTCAGAGGATGCCGCACTGACTCATGGCTCACATCATCCTCAGGCAGCACGTCCTGAGTGTTCCCATTTCACAGAGGAGGACCCTGAGGCTCACAGAGGGTGATGTGCTAGCCCAGGACACACAGTAGGGAGGGCCATAGCCCAGCTGTCCCCTCCTCATCTTGGAGGGGAACACATTAGTCCCACCCTGGAATCTCCAGGACATAGCCCCAGCCCTCTGTCCTAGGCAGCCTCCTGCAAGAGAAGGAGGCTGAGGTCCAGTTGGCCTGAAATGGCTGCAGGGCCATGGCCTCCCCAGATTCTGCAAGCCAGAACTAGCTGACCTCAATGGGCCTGCTGGTCACCTCGCTGGGGCCATGCCCAGGAACTGGGGCGGGGTGATCCCAACCCTGGGGCTCAAGGTGCTGTGACCAGTGTCTCCTGACCATGCTCCCCATGGCTAGTAACAGCCAGGCTGTGCAGGGTCACAGCTGGGGTCAGGCTGGGCTGGGGCCTCTTTTCCCGGCAGCCTGGCCACCACTTCCTTCCCTGATGGGGCCCGAGGGCAGAGTGAAGGAGGGGATGGGGGGGTCTGTGGAGTTCTCTGGTCACCCCAGGTTGAACCCTCAGCTGTGTGGGGTCCAAGCCACCATTTCCTCCCCTCAGAGGGGCCCTGTCCCAGCCGGATCCTGGGCTGGCCCGGGGCTTAATCTCCACCTGAGTCAGCTCGGCACAGTCACCCTGACAAACAGAACACCTGACACTTGCTTCCTGTCCCAAATCACAGAGGCCGGAGGCAGGGTCACCGTCTTGACGACAGAGGTGACAGTGAAGCTGGGGATGTGGCCAAGGCACCTGGCCCTGTTCCCAACCCTATGGAATTCCTTCTGTCTCCATGGCAACACCTGGGGACAACCTGTCAGGGCCATAGCCCCAGCCTTCCTGATGCCATCCCTCCCTGTTGCTTGTCCGCTTATCAGGCTGGGCAGGGAGGAGTGCTGGCTAAGCCCTAGCAGAGTAGTGGGGCCTATCTGTGCAGCCCCTGCCACCCTCCCCTCACCCCCGGGTGTGCATCCTCCAGGTGAGCAGGCACCACCCCATCCTGGAGAACTTTGTCCTGCAAGGATTTTCACAGACCCACTTTCCAGATGAGAAAACTGAGGCTCTGAGAGGCAGCAGCTGGTCCCAGGATGAGTAGCCTCTCGCCCGAGCGTGGCGAGTCCAGGAGGTGAGGGTGGACTCCTGCCTGTCACGGTCATCACCTTTCTTGAGGCTTGGGGCAGAGTCTGCTTTAAAAGATGCACCTGCTTTTCAGGCCACAGCCCCACCTGGAGTCCTGGTGGCTCATCTGAGGCCTTGGCCACACCTACCAAGTGGACACATTGAAGGCAGGGTGGCCAAGGCACTTGGGCCTCATGGGGGCGAGTGACCCTGGTTCTTGAGGTTGCACCTGTCCTGGCTGCTGGACTCAGAGCTCATGCCAGACACCGCAGGCTGTGCTGGTTCTGGTGCAGGATGGGCAGGGGGTAGGAGGGGTTCGTGTGCGGGGCTGGGCATGTGCAGCCCACAGGGCAGGTGGGTTCCGGCACCACATGGAGGGAGGGGCCTTGAGAGGCGAGGCAACGTGGCCAGCCCTGCCTCTGAACACCACTGGCGGCCTGTGGTGATCACCTCCAGTCCCCTCCGTGTGGCTCAGGTGCCTGGGGCTACCAGGACCTCACTGGCTCCCAGGGACACTGGAGGAGCCACCACAGGTCTCAGAAACAAGGCCTGGTGGGCTTTCTGGAGAGTTTGGGCACCAGGAGATCTGCCTAGAGTGCAGACCCCAGGGCCTGGGGCCTCCCAGGGCCTCTGGTCTAGGCTGGCCCCTCATGGGACCAGGTGGTGCACCCGATAGCCCGCATCCAGTTGTTCAGAGAAAGCCCTGCATGACCAGGTGGTCTCTGATGCCAGGGGGCAGTCACACCTGGCCGGGACCCCAGCAGCAGCCCTGGGCAGCACTGGTGGGAGATGTCCCAGAGGGAAAGCAGCATGGCGGGGGCTGCAGAGTCTGGGCAGCCGATGGCCAGCGGCTCAGGGCTCAGCCCCAGCCTCAGACACTCAGGGTGTCCTCTCCTCTGAGGGCCAGGCTGGTGACTCAGACAGGTCAAGGGTGAAGGCATGCACACTGGCTGACCAGCCACCTCCCCGCCCTTCTGAGGGGGTGAGGCAGGCTGAGGCCACTGACACTTGCCTGGCCTGGAAGCTGGTTGCCACCTGTAGACCCTCATGGCCTTGAGACCCCCCTACTCTAACCGTGAAAGACCAGCATAGTCTTCTGGAGCCAGTACACCTGCTAGGCCTGCCCTCTGGGGTCCACTGTCCCTGGGGTGACCTAGAACCCCGTGCCCTTATTAGCACCAGGTACTTGGTGTCCAGCCCTAGGGCCAGGCAGGGAGCCCTGACTATGCTGGGTGGGTCAGAAGTCTGGAGCACAAGCCACCTACCATCATGCCCACTGACCCACTCATTCCCTCATCCATTTATTCACTCATTCCCTCACTCATTCATTCCCTCATTCACTCACTCACTCACTCAATCACTCACTCCCTCACTCACTGATTTAACTCACTCACTCCCTCAGTCACTCACTCACTCATTCACTAACGCATTCATTCATTCACACTCATTCCCTCACTCACTCATTAACTCATGCATTCACTAATGCATTCATTCATTCACACTCATTCCCTCACTCACTCATTAACTCACACATTCACTAACGCATTCATTCATTCACACTCATTCCCTCACTCACTCATTAACTCACGCATTCACTAACGCATTCATTCATTCACACTCATTCTCTCACTCACTCATTAACTCACTCACTCCCTCAGCCATTCACTCATTCAATTACTCATTCACTCATTCACTCACTCACTCATTAACTCACGCATTCACTAACGCATTCATTCATTCACACTCATTCCCTCACTCACTCATTAACTCACTCACTCCCTCAGCCATTCACTCATTCAATTACTCATTCACTCATTCACTCACTCATTCGCTCACGCATTCATTCATTCACACTCATTCCCTCCTTCCCTCATTGCTTCCCCTGTCTCCACATCCATGCCATGTGTGTACTGTGTCTCCCAGGCACTGGGGTTGAGATAGGGGATGAGGGGCACAGAGGTGGAAAACTACACCTTAAGGAGCTTGGTACAGGCCCCAGGAAAGCCAGAAGCAAATGCTCAGAACAGCTTTGAGGCACCTCCCGCAGGGCAGGGGCCACCCCGCCTCTCCCTTCCTGTCATTCCTCCCATGTGGAGCCTCTTGGCCAGGCCCATCTTGTAGGCAATAGAGCTGCTGACCTTGGTTGGCAGGACTATGTGGCCGCCTGGGAGAGTCCAGTCTCTGTGTACTGGGGGCCCAGAAAAGGCCAGACACCACAGACCATGGGCTGGGACCATCAGGGCAAAGGTTTGGTGGGGATTCTCCAGGCTGGGGCCAGTCAGCAGCTGTCCAGCTGGTGGGCACCAAGCACTCTCAGCCCTGGCAGCAGAGGCCATCCTATGAGTAGAGTTGGTCTGAGGCTATCTCTTGCCCTCCTCGGGTCAGGAGCTGGAGCCGGCTGGAAGGTCAGCCAGCTCTGGGCAGCTCTGGGCGAGGGTCTGCTGTACGGCTGGGGTCCAGCCCGGGGTCCCTCCTGGGGTACAGCCCCTTTCTTGCGACTGCTGCCTCCCACTGAGTCTCTTTCCCCGGAGGGTGAACTGGGCTGTCTAGGCAGGGGTTGGGGCAGCCTCAGGGCAGCATTTGGTCATCCTGGGCAATGCTGTGGCTTCTTTTGGCACCAGGAGCCAGAAGGTCAGCCTGTGGGTGAAAAATGGCTTCTGGGGAAATCTGGGCTGGGAGAGCACCTGCCAGCCGACACTCAGAAAGCCCTCCCGGCACCTGGCCTGGCTCAGTAGACACACACACCCCTGCTTGCACCCCCAGGGTGGGGGAAGTACAAGCCCCACCCCACTCACACACGTGAGGTCACCAGGGCTGGAGCCAGCCTGGGGCTACAAAAGGCCCTGGCGCCTCAAGTCTCTCCTCAGAGGCTGCCAGGCACCTCCCAGGACCCACATGGGTGTGAGCAGGAGGGGGCTGGCCCCACTCTGGGCCTTGGCTCTCGCCCTGGCCTGTGCCCAGCACACAGGTAGGACTCATGCCCATGGTTGTGCTCCCATGGGCTGGGTGGGCACCAGCAGCTTCGTCTCTGCCATGGGTGTGGGCATCGGAGGCTGCGTGTGCCCACGAGTGGTTCTCAGACCTGTGGCCCAGCCACTGCCATGTGGTTTTGAGCCTGTGGGCCCTGAGAGGAGGCAAGAGCCCTCCTGTTGAAGTCCTCTGCCTTGCTGCTGTACTCTCCCTTGGATCAGGCCCGTCAGAGGGGGGCTTGCAGCCCTGACTCCCCCACAAGCCCGTTCTCCAGCTTGAGCTCGGTTTCTGGGCCTCCACGGGGGTCTCGGGGTTTACATATTGAATGGGAAGTGTGGTGTTGTACCCCACAGGGCTGTGAGGGTGACACAGGGGGCTCAGGGTCCTGTGGTCTGGTTGGTCTCTTTGCCTGGGATCACATGCCCTGCCTTGCCTCCCAGGAAACAACTGGGCCCTCGGACCCAGGGGTGATGCGCTTGGGCTGGTGGCTGCCCTGGCTGCACAGCCCTGGCCCCAGACTCGGGTCTTCTGTGGGATGGGTTTGGAGTGAGGAAGACTCCCATCCCTGTCTCCTTGGGGTGCTCTGAGCACTGGAGCTGCAGAAGGGCCCCCCGTACTGCCACAGACAGGGCCCCACCTGCTGCCTCTGCTTCCCCAGGGCTACTCTGGGGAGGGGAGGAAGGGGCAGGGCCAGGGAAGGGGTGAGTGAGGAATCCATGGGGCTTGCAGGGCTGAGGGGCCTGTCCTCTTAACTGGGGTGCTTGGGCCAGAAGCATGGAGTCAGGGTCCCACCTTCCCTGAGACCACCTGGCCACAGGCGCAGGGATTGGGGGCTCAGGCTCCAGGTGGAGGCCCAAGACCCCTTCCCAGAGTCCCCTGGGGTTGGCAGATGCCCTGCTGCTGGGCTGGTCTGCAGGGGCTGCAGATACTCTGTGGACCCCAGAAACCAGCCTCCCAAGCCCAGTCCTCTGGGGACCACGGTCCCAACACCAATTGCTTCTCTGCCCTGGCTGCCGAGGAGCCCACCCCACACGGCTCTTCCGCCTCTGGGGTTCATCTGGTGACAAACTGTGACCCACTGTGTCTCTACTGTCTGATCCCTCAGAAGTCCCTATCCAGGGCCCCCAGGCATGGAGACAGTCAGTGAGAATGAATGTCCCTTAGAGGGCCCAGGGACCTCAGACACCCAGCTTGAGTGGACAGATCCCCTAGCACTATGCCCCCGCTGGTGCAGAGAAGGCCTTCGCTGAGGCCACCCCTTTGCTCTGTCACTCTGTCCCTCCCGCACTGTGTCTGTGGAGAGTAGCCCAAGATGGCTGGGATGCAGGTGCTCAGCCTAGCTCTTCTCCCCACAGGCCATACCCAGGACATCTCTCCCAGCTATGAGCACCACCCGGGCCTCCCTCCTGTCCCCCAGGGGCCCAACAGTAAGTGTTGACATCCAGCCCCTGTTCCCACCTGGTAGTGTGGTGTGGGGTCCCCCGGGGCACTGATCTTGTAGAGGATTCAGCTGGCCATGCTGAGGGATCAGAGCTCAGGGTAGTGGGGCAGGCAGGTCGGTCACAGTACCTGCACTCTGCAGCCTCACCTCCTGGAGGGACCTGCAGAGGGGGTGACAGGCTGGCCGCACCCCATGTCCCTTGCCAGGCCAGCAAGCATACCGGTGATCTGGGACTGGGCTCCTGACTCCTTTCCTCCTGGTTTAACTCTGTATATTTCAGTGTCAAATGCACCTTCGGGCCTTGGTGGAACATCCTCTATAGCCCCCACAGAGGCAGGTGGGCGAGGGCCACTAAGGTGAGGGGCCTTTGGGCTGTGGGCCAAACAGGAAGGGGCCTGAGCCCAATCTCAGTTCCCAAGACTGTTTTGAGCTGCTGATGTTGACTTAGGCATTTTTTGAGTCTTTTTTTTTTTTTTTTTTTCTTTTTGAGATAGTCTCTGTCTGTTGCCTGGGCTGGAGGCCAGTGGTGCAATCACAGCTCACCACAGCCAGGAATTCCTGGCCTCAAGTGCTGGGATCACAGGCGCGCACCAAGGCCTGACTCAGGGATTTGTGATTTGGGGACTTGTGGGAGCTATGCACCCCCAAGGCTTTCAGCAGGATTGACAGCCAGGATGATTAGGGCCGTAGAAACAGGTTCACCAAGCACAGAGGACATTCAGGGAGCCCCCAACTCATGGGGAGGCCAGGGGACTTTAGGGCCAGTAGCCTGGACTGGTCAACTCTGAGCTCTGTCCCAGCTGTGGAGACCCCCCATCCTGAAGGCAGGCATGCACCCAAGAACCCCTGTTTCTGCAGGCAACCTACTCCGTGGGGTGACGATCTTGCCGCCCCTGAGAACCATCCCCATGGTGCGAGGTGAGAGAAACCAGGGGTCAGGTTGGAAGGGGTGTGGGTTTGGTGAGCTCCCTCCCTCAGACCTGGAGGCACTATCTGAAAAGGGGATCCCAGCTTCTGGGGGCACTGCATAGGCCTGAAGAAGGGCCCAAAGCTTCCATGTGCCAGGACTCCCTAGCACAGCCAGGACCCCCAGATGCTCACCTTGGGGAACAGTGGGAGGTATGGAACATGGGTGCAGGGGGCAGGGTGGTGCCTCCCAGGCTCACTGCTTTGGCCGCAGCCCTGCACGGGGCGCACAACGGGCGTGTGTGCAGCACCTGGGGTGACTTCCACTATAAGACCTTCGATGGCGACGTCTTCCGCTTCCCCGGCCTCTGCAACTACGTGTTCTCTGCACACTGTGGGGCCGCCTACGAGGACTTCAACATCCAGGTGCGCCGTGGCCAGGAGCCCAACGCCACCACTCCAAGCAGGGTCGTCATGAAGCTTGATGGCATGGTGGTGGAGCTGACCAAGACCTCCATCCTGGTCAACAGCCGCCTGTGAGTCTAGATCCTGGATGGCTGGGCGGTGCTGAGTGGGGCCCAGTGGAGCATCATGGTCAGGCAGGCTGTGGGTTCATCCACAAACCCTGAGAGTGGATGGGGCACAGGTGCTCCCTCCCAGCCTGCCCAGCTCTTTGAGATCCACACTCCAGGACCCCAGCCCCGTCCCACATGTGGCTCCATGGTTGTGGCGAATGAGGCACTGGTCATGTCTATTGCTGTAGGTCCCTCTCTGCCTGGGACCCTCCCAAACTGTGCCCCTCAGCACCTCTGCTCACCTCTCTCTGCAGGGTCCAGCTGCCCTTCAGCCAGTCCGGGGTCCTCATCCAGCACAGTGGCAGCCACCTGAGGGTGGTGGCCAGGGTGGGCCTGGTGTTCATGTGGAACCAGGATGACAGCCTCCTGGTCAGGGGGGGGGGGGCGAGGGTGGACGATGTGTGGTCAGAGGGTGGGGATGGGGGATGGAGCCTCCTGACAAAGCAGGTTTGGACAGACTCACCCACACAGTGGGCAAGAACAGGTGCCTGGGGCCTGTGCCCCCAAGACAGAGGCCCTGTGAGCTTCCAGGTCCCCCTTGGGGTCTGGGCTGTCCTACCCATCTGGGCAGCCCTGGTGGGGACAGTGCCTGATGTCCCCTTCCATTTCAGCTGGAGCTGGACTCCAAGTACGCCAACCAGACCTGTGGGCTGTGTGGGGACTTCAACGGCAGTCCTGAGGTCCACGAGTTCCTCTCCCACAGTAAGGACCCTGGTGCCCATGCCAGCCCTGTCCTCAGAGTCCTAAGTAGTGTGCACTCGGGTGAACAGACGTGAACAGTCCTGGTGCACCAGCAAGCCTTAGGGCTGCAGGGGGACCAATCATCTGCTGGGCCCTGCTCTCAGAGTGGCTGCTCTGGGCAGTGCTGACCGCACACCCTCACCTGAAATTACGGACCTGCCATCTTCATCCTTCACCTTATCTGCCACCAACCAGAGGCCTTGCAAATGTGGTCTGCCCCAGACAGGGCCCCCAACCCCAGGTCCCCTCTGCCAAGCCCTCTGTCAGGTGTCCAGCCTGCCGAGTGCCCTGCAGCCTGCCTAGGGGGACCCTGTGCAGGTCCAGGGCTAGGAAGACTCAGGTTCATCCTTGGTGCCCCTGTGCAGTGTCCTAGCCCAGCAGACAGGTGGCTCAGGGTCCCAGATCAGTGATAACTCAGGCCATCACCCTGCAGCCCTGGATGCCCCTGTGCTGGCCCTCACATCATCCCAGACTCCCTGAGGATCCCATGGCAGTGTGGGCAGGGAGGCAACCTTGGGAGGGCAGGTCCACAAAGGGTCCTTCTAGCCCACCCCAGGCGCAAGAACCCAGGGCCACGCTGCCCGGACACTGGGCTCTGTGCTCCGCAGACACCAAGCTGACACCCCTGGAGTTTGGGAACCTGCAGAAGATGGACGGCCCCACAGAGCTGTGTCAGGACCCTGACCCTGAACCCCCGACGAACTGCTCAATCGACATTGTAAGGCTCAGAGTGCATGGGGGCCTGCACGGGTGAGAGAACGCTTCAGACTTCTCTGCCATGGGGCCCTGGGCCAGGGCTCAGTGTGCATGTTCGGCCTTCACCACAGGGCATCTGTGAAGAGGTCCTGGGGAGCCAGCTGCTGGTGAGCTGCGTGGCCCTGGTGGACATCGCCCGCTACCTGGAGGCCTGCCGCCAGGACCTGTGCCTCTGTGAACACACTGACCCGCTCAGCTGTGTCTGCCACACTCTTGCTGAGTACTCCCGGCAGTGTGCCCATGCCGGGGGGCTGCCCCAGGACTGGCGGGCCCCTCACCTGTGTCGTGAGTGCCCTCGTCCCTGCCCCTGCTTCAAGCCGTCCTGCCTAGGGCTGGCCACGTGACATGAGCTGTCTTCTCGTTGCCCTGCAGCCCAGACGTGCCCTCATGACATGCAGTACCACGAGTGCCACTCGCCCTGTGCAGATACCTGCTCCTACATGGAGCACTCCCAGGCCTGCGAGGACCACTGTATCGCTGGCTGCTTCTGCCCAGACGGTGAGGCTCAGAGACACCCAGCTGTGTCCTGGGTTCCAGACCCTGGCCCCGTCCATGGTGTCCCCAGGCCTCTGAGGCTGTCTGAGGCCTCTGCTACAGGGCCATGGGTGGGGGTGGTCAGAGACCCATCCCTTCCATATACCTATGACATGGAAGTGGGGGTCGGCACCTGTCACATGACCTGCCTGCCCGCTCCTACCCCCCCCAGGGATGGTGTTTGATGACATTGGGCAGACCGGCTGCATCCCTGCGTCCCAGTGTGCCTGCAAATACAACGGGGCCACCTATGCTCCAGGGGCCGTCTACACCACAGACTGTACCAACTGGTATTTATGGGCCCTTCCCTCTAGCCCCCAGGATGTGCACTGGGATGGCCCCTGCCCTCCCTGTCTGTCTGGGACCCATGTGGGCTGGCCCAGAGGTGGAGACAGAGCCCAGGGCTGGTGCTAACCCATGACCTCTGATTTCAGCACCTGCTCTGGAGGCCGGTGGAGCTGCCGGGAGGTCCCGTGCCCAGGCACCTGCTCTGTGCTTGGAGGCGCCCACTTCTCCACATTTGATGAGAAGCAGTATACAGTGCATGGCGACTGCAGCTACGTGCTGGCTAAGGTGCGGCCTGTGTCCACTCAGCATCCTCCCAGACAGTTGCTGTCAGCCTCCCCCAGCCCGGCTTCCGGTTGCTGCTGCTCCTGGGGCAGCCCCTGGAGGTCCCCGATGCTGAGACCTCAAGGAAACTCCTCAGCTCCCCAGTGCAAGGCCCGGAGGGCCCTGAGGTCTCTGTTCAGAGCCTCCAGCACTGGGGGACCCATGTCTGGTGCCGTGGATGCTCTGCAGCTTGGGTTTTGTTTAATAGACTTTGCTCTTCAGAACAGGCTTTGGTTTATATAAATTGAGAGGGAAGCACAGAGAATTGCCACACACATCCGTCCCTAAATGCCGGGCCTGTGCTGATGCTCTGAGGCCACCTGGCATAAGAGTCTGTGCCTTTTGCCAGGCCTCACTCTCATGGACACTGTATGTTCCATGGCTTTGGACAGACAACGGTGTCCTGTGCCCACATTGCAGGTTGTACAGTGGTGTCACTGCCCTGAGCCCCGTGCCCCACCCCAGCAGACACTGACTATCTTGGCTCCTCTGGCTTTTCCCTCCCCACAAAGCCATAGGGTTGGAATCACATAGGGCCACCTTCTCAGACTTGTCACCCAGTGGGTGCACTGAGATTCCTCTGGGTGTGCCCAAGTGTCCCCACGTGGGTGTCCTGATAGCACCTACCCCGGGGGTCATGAGGATGAGCAGCTCCCGAGGAACAGGGGCTTCCGGAGAGGACAGCACAGGCCAGAGCAAGGGAGGCCAGACGGGTGGAGTGTGAGGATCCCTGTCGTGTCTCACAGCCCTGTGGCGACAGCACCTTCACCGTGCTGGCCGAGCTGCGCAGGTGTGGGCTGACGGACAGCGAGACCTGCCTGAGGAGTGTGACGCTGAGCCTGGGTGGGGTGCAGACAGTGAGTGTGGCCAGGGGGCTGAGGGGAGCCGGGAGGAGGCAGACCTGGGGGGAGAGACAGAGTGTTATCACCTCTGGGGACAGAGCAGAGGCCTGGCCCTGTGCTGACTCTGGTTGCTCTGCTCTGCCTCAGGTGGTCGAGGTGAAGGCCAGTGGGGAGGTGTTTGTGAACCAGATCTACACCCAGCTGCCCGTGTCCACAGGTGAGGGTGCTGGTCTCTCCATCACCCAGCCTCCCAGGGTCCTGCCCCCACTGCCCCACAAAACCCTCGTCTTCTGTGTCCACAGCCAATGTCACCCTCTTCAGACCCTCTACCTTCTTCATCATCGCTCAGACCAACCTGGGGCTGCAGGTGGATATCCAGCTGGTGCCCACCATGCAGGTGTTTGTGAGGCTGGCGCCTGAGCTCCAGGGGCTGACCTGTGGTAAGAGGCGCCGCCTTCCCGGTCCCCCAAGCCCACCTCATCAGCCAGAGCGTGAGGCCTCACTGCCTTCCCTCCCCAAGGCCTGTGCGGGAACTTCAACCAGAACCAGGCCGACGACTTCACGGCCCTCAGCGGGGTGGTAGAGGGCACAGCTGTGGCCTTTGCCAACACCTGGAAGACCCGGGCTGCCTGCCCTAACGTCAGGAGCAGCTTCGAGGATCCCTGCTCCCTGAGCGTGGAGAACGGTGCGTGTGTCCACGTAGGGCCAACTCACAGCTGGCACAGAGCACCATGAACTGGGGCCCTGCTCCAGGGTAAAGGGAAGGGCAGGAGGCTGTTTTGGCTGGTCCTGGACTCCTCCCACCCACTGTGGTCAGAGGGACTAGAAGGGCATTGCTCTGTCCAAGGTGGAGGCCACTGGTGCCTCTAGCAGGTGGTGGGCTGGGGGCTGAGTGAGGGGGAGGACACCAGGTCACCTGTGGAAGTGTCTGTCCAGGGAAGCCAGATTCCCAAAGCCCAGACCGGCAGCAGGGCCAGCCGGCAAGTGAGCCCACTGATGGCCGCTCCTCTCTGCCCACAGAGAAGTATGCTCAGCATTGGTGCTCACTGCTGACCCACACCCACGGCCCCTTTGCCCCCTGCCATGCTGCTGTGAACCCACATACCTTCTACTTGGTAAGGCCGGCCTGTCTCCTAGGGTGGCACGTCTGACACTGGGAGGACTGGGCCGTCCTTCTGGCTGTGTGCCCTGCTTCTCCATTTACTCACCATATATTCGCCGAGTCGTCCTTGCCCCTCTGGCCCTAAACCAGGCCCAGGCACTAAACCCCCAGGCTTCCTAGCTGAAGTGAGAGTGCAGGGCCAGGCCATGGATCAAGCCCCTGTCCTTCCTGACACACCCATGCAGCTGCCTCTCCCTGGCAACCCCACCACCAATCCTGCTGACACTTGGGTGGTCCTCAGGCGGCAGGGAAGACGCTGGGAGGGAGGGCACTGCAGGGCTGCATGTGGGGCCCCATGTGGGCTGGACCCTGACACTGCTGCTGCCCCCAGCACTGCATGTTCGACACCTGCAACTGTGAGAAGAGTGAGGACTGCCTGTGCGCGGCCCTGTCCTCCTACGTGCGTGCCTGCGCTGCGCGGGGCCTGCTGCTCCACGGCTGGAGGGACGGTGTCTGCAGTGAGTGGCCCCGCACTGGGCCGAGGCCTGAGGGTTGGGGGGGAGGGCTGGCCCTGTGGTGACCCCAGTACCCAGCACACTCTCTTCCTGCCCTGCACAGAGAAGCCCATGACCACCTGCCCCAAGTCCATGACCTACCGCTACAACATCAGCACCTGCCAGCCTACGTGCCGCGCCCTGAGCGAGGGGGATGTCACCTGCCACGTCCCCTTTGTGCCTGTGGATGGATGCACCTGCCCCGAGAGCACTGTCCTGGACGACACGGGTGTGTGTGTGCCGGCCACCAGCTGTCCCTGCTACCACAGGGGTGCCATGGTCCCCAATGGGGAGTCAGTGCACGACAGTGGGGCCATCTGGTAAGAGCCCTGCCCAGGAGGGGGGATCCCCAGAGCCTGCCGGAGGCGGACACACTCTGAGCATCCTCTCCTTGTAGCACCTGCACACAGGGGACGCTGAGCTGCCTTGGAGACCCTGCCCCCACACCAGGTGAGTCAGGACCACAGCCCTGGGGCCTCACAGTGCCCATGAGAAGCCTCCCAGTGCATTCCACCTTTACCTCACCCGAAGTGTGCCAGGCTAGGGTTTTGGTCAACTTCTCTGGGTCAGGCGTTCTATGTGTCCTATGGGCTCAGCCAGTGGATGGCAGGGATATGGGTCCTGCACATGCAGCACACGCTCATACATGTGCACTTGCATACGTGCACATGGACATGTACACACATGTACACACACAAGGACAGGCACAAGGCACACTCACGAATATGCTCCCACACACACACATGCACACACAAGCATAGCCACAAGACACACACATGTACAACATACAAGCACACATGTGCACAGTACGCTCACACATACACATGTACGTACTGCACAGGCTCATGTGCACACACACGAACATACACTCACATGTACACACTGCATATGCACACAAGCACACATGTACACACATGTGTATGTAGTGTACACACATATGTGTACACATACACAATGCACACTCACATGTGCACACACATGCAGTGTGCATGTGGCACAGACAGGTCCTTCCTGCACACAAGGGTCCAGGCATTAGGGCAGCCCATGTTCCTGGGAGAGAGCCTGGCAGGAGTGGTGGGGCATCCTTGACGTCCCTCTCTCCATAGTGTGCACTGCACCCATGGTCTACTTTGACTGCCACAACGCCACACCAGGGGTAGCTGGGGCCGGCTGTCAGAAGAGTTGCTACACCCTGGACATGGCCTGTGTAAGCCTCTCCTGACAACCCCAGATTCCCCCCCCCAACTCTCTGCTGAGGGCCTCTTGTGGGTGCTTCTGTGGTGGGGGGCAGCTCCGAATGCACAGGGCCCTCAGCCTCCTGATGGCCTGTGTCCAGGAGGCACTGCTGGCCGGGTCCCCTACTTCTGTGGCTCCCTAGGCCCCAGGCAGGTCCCTCCAAGGCAGTGTGACCGAGCCATCCCTGGGACAGTCTGACCTGTCACTCGATGTGTCTGTTGGCCCTGCAGTACAGCTCCCAGTGTGTGCCTGGCTGCGTGTGCCCCGATGGGCTGGTGGCAGATGGTGAAGGCGGCTGCATTGCGGTGGAGGACTGCCCCTGCACACACAATGAGGCCAGCTACCAGGCCGGCCAGACCATCCGGGTGGGCTGCAACACCTGGTACGCACATGGGCCCGTCTGGGGCAGCGCACGACTCCAAGGGGGGCGTCCTAGCAAACTTGCCATCAAGTCCAGTCTGCATCTGTGATGCTGGCTGCCCCACTCCAGTCACACAGAGCCCCTGGGAGGACTCCCCTCCCATCCCCACCTGCCCCCAGCCGCCCTGTCCCACCTGCAGCTGCCCCTCCTGCTCCCCTGCCCCCTCCTGCTCTGGCCTGACTCCCAGCTGCTCTGCCCAGCACCTGTAACCGAAGGATGTGGCAATGCACGGATGATCCCTGCATGGCTACCTGCGCTGTGTACGGAGATGGCCACTACCTCACGTTTGATGGGCAGCGCTACAGCTTCAGTGGCGACTGCCAGTACACACTGGTGCAGGTACGCCAGTGCTGCCTCGTGGCCGAGGTCCTCTGCGGCCCCAGGGTGCACTGGGGCCTCTTGGCTGTTTCTCCTGGCTTCTGACGCTCTGCTCCCCTAGGACAACTGTGGTGGGAGCAGCGGCGCACAGGACGCCTTCCGCGTCATCACCGAGAATGTCCCCTGCGGCACCACGGGCACCACCTGCTCCAAGGCCATAAGGCTTTTCCTGGGGGTGAGTGAGACCAGCTGGTCATGGCCCCTCTGGGAGGCCCAGAGTAGGGACTGGGAGAGAAGGAGGGGCCCAGGGTCCCGCCAGGCCCTGAGCGGCCTCTTTGCTGTGCAGAGCTATGAGCTGAGGCTGAGCGACGGGAAGGCAGAAGTGATCGGGGAGGGCACAGGGCAGGAGCTGCCCTTCACCATCCGCCAGATGGGCGTCTTCCTGGTGGTGGACACCAACGTTGGCCTGGAGCTACTGTGGGACAGGAGGACCAGCATTTTCATCCGGCTCAGCCCTGAGTTCAAGGTGAGGCCCATGAGGAGGTGGGGTGCAGGTGGGGAGGCCAGAGACAGAGAGAGACAAAGTCAGAGACAGACAGACAGAGACAGAGAGAGACAGAGATACAGAGACAG
Organism: Loris lydekkerianus; assembly: GCA_963574355.1. Lineage (NCBI taxonomy): Eukaryota > Metazoa > Chordata > Mammalia > Primates > Lorisidae > Loris > Loris lydekkerianus. The sequence goes on along the minus strand of CAUYPK010040292.1, from coordinate 4,713 downwards.
AGAGTGTCAGAGACAGAGAGAGATATAGACAAAGAGACAGAGAGAGATAGAGAGAGACAGAGAGATAGAGAGAGACAGAGAGAGTCAGAGAGAGACAGAGAGAGTCAGAGAGAGACAAGACAGAGACAGACACCCTCTCTGCCCTGGTAGGCTGGATCATCCCCCCCGGCCTCCTTAGAGGGCAGAGCCAGAGGGTGTTGGGTCTGGGGACTCTGGGCTTGGTGTGGGGGGAGGGTGGGGAGGGTGGACACTCACTATGCCCTGGAGGACCGAGGGGTTGGGGAGGGCCCCTGTGTCCATGTGCCTCACTCCACTTCTGCAGGCCAGGGTCTGTGCTGCCCCCACAGTTCCTATGGCCCCAGCTCTCAGGAACTGTCTCCTGCTTCTGCAGGGCAGGGTCTGCGGCCTGTGTGGGAACTTCGACGACAGCGCCATCAACGACTTCACCACACGGAGCCAGTCTGTGGTGGGAAACGCCCTGGAGTTCGGGAACAGCTGGAAGCTCTCCCCATCCTGTCCGGACGCCCTGGCACCCAAGGACCCCTGCACCACCAACCCCTACCGCAAGTCCTGGGCTCAGAAGCAGTGCAGCATCATCAACAGCGCCACCTTCGCCGCCTGCCACACCCACGTACGGCCAGCCCAGGCTTGAGGGGTGTTCTCTGGGCCCCAGGGGACCTACAGTGGCACTCGAGAGACCCAGCAGGGAGAAGGGGGGTTGCACAGCTGTCAGCAAGGGCATGGGGCAGCCGCGCCTCTGGGGCTGGTGTGGACACGCTGGATGGGCCTGGTGTTGGCCTGGGGACTGTGCTTCTTCTGAAGACTGCTCGTGATAGCCCCAGGCTCAGAAGCTGGGATCAGCTGACCACTCGGGCTCACATGTTTGCTGTCCCTGAGCTTCAGTGGAACCTGGTCCAGGTCAATAGGCCAGTGTGGGGATGACCCCCTGAGCCACAAGGGTATAGGTCAGAACCTGAAGGCCTGTTCCCCCAGGTGGAGCCAGACAAGTACTACGAGGCCTGTGTGAGCGACGCGTGTGCCTGCGACTCGGGGGGTGACTGCGAGTGCTTCTGCACGGCTGTGGCTGCCTACGCCCAGGCCTGCAGCAATGCTGGCCTCTGTGTGTCTTGGCGGAGCCCCGACATCTGCCGTGAGTGTGCAGAGCCCCAGGGATAAGGCAGGACAGCATGACATGCCCAGAAATGCTCCATGGGAGGGGGAGAAAAGTATTCAAGGAAAAACAAAATAAAGAGAAGAGGTGTCCTGCTGAGGGTGGTAGAATATTCTGGAAGGAAGGCAGCAAATTGCCCCAACTCCAGCCCAGATGGAACCTTGTCAGGGGCAGGGTATAGCTCAGAGCTGCTCTGGTTGGAGACCCCTAAAAGCCGGGGGATCCCGCCAGGGCTGCCCTTCACACGTCTTGTCCTGCTGGCTGAGGGCGCAAGGGCGGGAAATGGCCTCTGACCAGCCAGAGGCTCAGGGAGCCTCCTGCCGCTGGACCATTGAGCACCCCCTCCCTGTAGCTCTCTTCTGTGACTACTACAACTCTGAGGGCCAATGCGAGTGGCACTATCAGCCCTGTGGGACCCCCTGCATGCGTACCTGCCGGAACCCGCGGGGAGACTGCCTGCCTGACGCCCATGGCCTGGAAGGTGGGTGGGCTCCTCCTGATCCCACGAGGAGCCTTTGTGGCCTCAACCTTGAGCTTGTCACCGGGTTGCCCCTGAAGCCAGTACTGGGGCTGGCCAAGGCCCTCCAGGGTGGGGGCTGGTGGTCTGTGTGGTTGGGACTAAGGCCTCTCTGCCATAGGCTGCTACCCGAAGTGTCCAGTGGAGGCCCCCATCTTTGACGAGGACAAGATGCAATGTGTGGCCACCTGTCCAGCCCCGCCCCAGCCTCCACCCTGCCGAGTCCACGGGAAGTTGTACCGGCCGGGTGCGGCGGTACCGTCAGACAAGAACTGCCACTCCTGGTGGGCCACCCACTGCAGGATGAGGGGGGTTCAGGCCCACAGCCTGAGTCTCAGGGTCCTGGGGTATCCATAGCCTGGGCTTCTGGGGCCAAGTACTACAGGACAGGGCATCTCCCTAATGCTGAAATCTTGTTTTGGGCCCCCATGTCTGTGGCAGTGTTGCAGGGGGCCAAGACCCGAACATCCTAAGGTATGGGGGACTAAGTACAGGGCAGTTTCTAGGATGGGGGATCCAGGGATACAGGGGAAGCTGACCTGAGGCCAGACACCAGGGACCTTATACGATGGACGCACCAGGAGAGTGGTCACAGGGTCATCTCAGGCTCATTCTGTCTGCGTGGGTCACTAATTAGAGGGCCTGAGAGGGCATGACCTCAGGCGAGTGGGCCCTTAGGGCCAACAGTGGGGGCTTCTGTGTCTATCAGCTCAGGGATGTGACATGGACCCTAGACACCCCTGAGGACACCCCTGCAGGAGCTGCTACCCCAGGGCCCCTGCACAATGGGACACCCAGTGGGACCTGCAGTGCTGGCCCCTCACACCCAGCTTCCCCTCCCTCCTCTCACCAGCATTTGCAGCAGGACCGGTGTGCGGTGCACCTATGATGCCCAGGGTGAGTGGCTGGTGGCCCCTTGGACCGGGGGGCTCAGAGGTCTCTGCCCAGGGCTCAGCCCCTAACAGGCCCGGCTGCTGTGCCCCCCACAGCCTGTGTGTGCACTTATGGTGGCCAGCACTTCCACCCCGGGGACGTTATCTACCATACCACAGATGGCGCCGGTGGCTGCATCTCTGCCCACTGTGGGGCCAACGGCACCATCCAGAGGAGGGTCCACCGCTGCAGCCCCTCCACCCCTGCCCCCCAAACCACATTCTCCTTCTCCATGTCCCCACTAGGTAAGGTACACTGTCCCTCTAACTCTCTCTGGACACTGGGTTTATACCCAGCTCTGGGCATCAGGTGCAGGGACTACCTGCCAGTTCCCCTCCAGGCCCTGCAGTGAGGAGGGGTTGCCTCTGAGGCACACCACCGCCTGGCCTCAGTGGGAGCCAGTCCCGAGAGGACAGCAGGAAGCACCCCCCTCCCAGGGGCTGTCGTCGCTTGTGGACGTGTTCTGGGCTGAGAACTCGGGTTTCAGGGGCACAGCTCAGGGCTGGCTTCCCCTAAACAAACTCAGCTGACCTGGCTATTCAATGCCTACCCTGTGCCAGCAGGTCCTGAGCAGATGCCCTGTGTGGGGATGGGCAGACAGTTGTTCCCAGGCCACTGACCAGGGTGGAAGAGGGGATGGCGGGAGGGGCCAGCCTCAGCCACCTGAGCTCAGACCCTGGCACTCAGCCTGGCCCCATCTCTTCTACCCACAGTCCTGACCTCAACGCCAACCCTTGGCCCCCACCCCAGCCTCAGCCCCACCCTGAGCACAGCACACGTGAGTTCCCCAAGCAGTGTCTGGTCCACAATCACGGGCACCTCCCCCAGGATGGCAGTTTCCTCAGCCTCTGCCCTGCCCCACCTGAGCTGTGGGGAGGAGTGTCTGTGGACACCCTGGCTGGATGTCAGTCATCCTGGACAGGGCATTGACAGCGGTGACTTTGACACCCTGGAAAACCTCCGTGCACATGGGTACAAGATCTGCCTGGCACCTAGGGAGGTGGAGTGTCGGGCTGAGGACGCCCCCGAGGTGCCACTTCACCTCCTGGGACAGCGCGTGGAATGCAACCCCACAGTGGGGCTGATCTGTTACAACAAGGACCAGGTGATGGAGCTCTGTGACAACTACCAGATCAGGGTCTTGTGCTGCACACCCCTGGCCTGCCCCACCTCTGGTGGTCCAGCTCACACCACGCCCCTGACGATCTCCAGGACACCTGAGACCCAGGGCACTCTATCCACGGCTGGTACGATGTCCACCACGGTCAGGACCACACCAGGCCCAGGCACCAATATGCCTGTGCAAACGACCCTCCTGACTCCTAGCCTTACATCAGGACCAACGGCCTCGACGATACCCACGGCTCTGGGGACCTCGGGGCTCACAGAGAAGACACCTGGCCCTGAAACCAGTCCAGTCTCCTGCCTGCAGGAGGTCTGCAGTTGGACTGACTGGATTGATGGCAGCTATCCGGGGCCGGAAAGAAACAGTGGGGATTTTGACACTTTTCAACATTTGAGAGAAAAAGGATACAGGTTCTGCGAGAGACCTAGCCGTGTGGAGTGCAGGGCAGAGAGCTTCCCCAACACTCCACTGGCGGAGCTTGGCCAGGACGTAACCTGCAACACAAGAGAGGGGCTGCTTTGCCTGAACAAGAACCAGCTGCCACCCATCTGCTATAACTACGAGATCCGCATACAGTGCTGTGAGGTGGTGGACAGGTGCAGAGGCAAACCGACACCGGCCACGCAGCCCACCACGGGGGAGACTGGGATCCACACAAGGGTGACAGTGACAACAATAACATCCTCAGCCTCCACAGAGTACATGACTGCCAGCTCAGCAGCAGTGCCCACAGCCACAGGGGCCATGCACACCACCCACACAGTCACTGGACCCCAGACCCCAGACTGCCAGCCCAGGTGCTCCTGGACCAAGTGGTTCGACGTGGACCTACCAGCCCCTGGGCCCCACGGTGGAGATGTTGAAACTTACAGCAACATCATCAGGAGAGGGGAAAAAATCTGCCATCAGCCCGAAGAAATCACCAAGCTCGAGTGCCGTGCAGAGAACCATCCCGATGTGAGCATC
>CAUYPK010040291.1:0-28154 GCA_963574355.1 Loris lydekkerianus | reverse complement strand
GTATTGAATGTATTAAACTGGCATTCTTCACCAGGAAAACCTATACCAGGCCTCTGTTATCTTGGGTGATACTGTCCTACAAGCAAACTAATCTGAAATTCTGTCACCTAGAGATAATGTATAAGCCTTAGAATTCTTCATGCTCATGTTGCTATTTATGTACATAATTAAAATCCAAGTTTAACAAAAAAAAAAAAAGAAGAACCTTCTCTAAAGAAGACAGATGAATGACTAACAAACATATGAAAAAATGTTCATCATCCCTATATATTAGAGAAATGCAAATCAAAACCACCCTGAGATACCATCTAACCCCAGCGAGAATGGCCCACATCACAAAATCTCAAAACTGCAGATGCTGGTGTGGATGTGGAGAGAAGGGAACACTTTTACACTGCTGGTGGGACTGCAAACTTATACAACCTTTCTGGAAGGAAGTATGGAGAAACCTCAAAGCATTCAAGCTAGACCTCCCATTTGATCCTGCAATCCTATTACTGGGCATCTACCCAGAAGGGAAAAAATCCTTTTATCATAAGGATACTTGCACTAGACTATTTATTGCAGCTCAATTTACAAACGCCAAAATGTGGAAACAGCCTAAATGCCCACCAACCCAGGAATGGATTAACAAGCTGTGGTATATGTACACCATGGAATATTATTTAGCTATTAAAAGAAATGGAGACTTTACATCCTTTGTATTAACCTGGATGTAAGTGGAAGACATTATTCTTAGTAAAGCATCACAAGAATGGAGAAGCATGAATCCTATGTACTCAATTTTGATATGAGGACAATTAATGACAATTAAGGTCACAGTGGGGGTGGGGGAAGTGGTGAGCAGAGAGAGAAAGAAGGAGGGAGGGGTGGGAAAAGGAAGAGCAGAGAGAGGGAAGGAGGGAGGGGTGTGGGACCTTGGTGTATGCCACACCTTTTGGAGGCAAGACACAATCACAAGAAGGACTTTACCTAACAAATGCAATCAGTGCAACGTGGCTTATTGTACCCCAATGAATCCCCCCCCAAAAGTCAATTTCATCAGAAACAAGGTAAAGCTGAGAAATAGTTACAGTCTAGGGGTGACAAAGAGACATGGTGTCCTAGCACTTTGGGAGGCTGAGGCACAGGAGGATCTCTTGAGCCCAGGAGTTTGAGGTTGCTGTGAGCTGTGATGCCACAGCTCTCTAGCCTGGGGCAACGGTGTGAGGTTTTTGTCTCAAAAAAAAAAAAAAGACACGGTGCCTAAATGTGATGTGGTATCTTGGATGGAGTTCTGTGACACAAAGAGGAAATTAGTTAAACACTGAGAACTTTGGTTAATGTTAATGGATTATTACTGGTTCACTAATTGCAATACATGTGCTGTACTAATGTGATTTTTACTAGTAGAAAAAACTTATTCCCTGATATTTGGGACTCCATACTAGCCTCACAATTTTTCTGTAAATCCAAAACTGATCTAAAAATGAAGAGTATTATTAAAAGGCTGTATATCATTGGATTAAAAAGAGAAAACATAATGAAATTGAGATTTTGGAAGTATTTCCAGGCCATTTTAAGAGAATGGAAGATGACAGATCGAAAACATTGAAAATAGAAAATGGCAGGAACATTGCAGGGACAAATTAAATGCTGCAGGGACAACTGGCAGTTTGTGCAGAGAAGGATTGAATCAGTGACAAATGTGCCATATATTACAATAAAAATTCCAGAGTTTGCAAAAATAAAAGCACTGAAAACCCGGGACACCAGATACTTACCCAAACTCCCTTAAAGTATACATGCCACATGTTGCCTGAGGACATTTTGCTGTACCCTGGACTGCATATACGATACTGGTCCCATGAGATTGTAATAGTATATTTTTATTGTACTTTTTATCTGTTGATATATATATATATATATATATATATATATATATATATGTATTTTAATTTTTTATTGTTAAGTCATAGCTGTGTACATTAGTGCAATCGCCTGTACCCATTCTAAGATGCACCATAGATGTGCTGATATATATTTAGATAGACACAGATACTTACCACTGTGTTATAACTGTCTACAGTGTGTAGTACAGTAACATACTGTACAAGTTCGAAGCCCAGGCTGTACCAGATAGCGTAGGTGTTTTCGCAGCCGTATCATCTAAGTTTGTGTAAGAACATGCTATGATATTTGCACAAGGATGAACAATGCATTTCTCAGAACATATCCCCTCTTCTGTTCTGAGAATAAAAAACTATTTTGAGAACTGTTCTAGTCTCAGTTTAGATTTAAGTGACATATGATTGTATATTTAGTTTAGGTTTAGATTTAAGTGACATATGACTATATTTATTTTCTTCTTTTACCTATTTTTGACATTCCATTTCTGCTTTTACATTACAATATGTGTAATAATTTTCTCTTACTTTTGAAGAACAAGATAAAAAACTTGTAGTTGGAAAATCCAAGTTCCCAACTATTGAAGGAACTGGATAACACTATACTAAGGTGGAAACTTCCGATGTTTTTGCCTTTTTCTTTTGACCTATTTTAAGCTTCTTTCCCCTAACAAACCACGTAAGAAGTAGTGACAACATAATTCGTCCCAAATTGACCCAGACTGCTCTCAGTTTGATCCACTGCCAGGCCTCAGTAGCTCTCTGCCCTGTGGTTGAATCCAATCTTTCTGGTTTTGCAGCCTGATTGGCTGGCTTCTCTGGCTCAGACTATCTCACTTAGCAAAGCTTCTCTTAGACTGTCCATCATGGGCTGTGCAGGGCTCTGTCCATCTGGTCTTTTAGCCAGGCCCAAGGATCCTGCTTGAGAACCGCCCATAGGCAACCCTTTTGAATGTCATCTGTTTTCCCAGGCTCTGCCTGTGTCCCTGGAGCTGGGCCTCAGACAAGGGCCTTCACGTGCACAAGCTACAAAAGTTCTGTATCCCACATTATAAGGAGAGAATATTTTAAGGAAAACAGAATGACAAAATAACGGATAAAATTTGTTACAGAAGTGCACGTGCTATATGTAAGAAAAATAGAATTCAAAGTAGTACAAAAGTTATGGACATTTTACAGAAATTTGTATAGATGTCTCATAACAATACTGAGAGCCAATTCAGTATGGAGATGAAAAGACCATGTGTGTAATCACAAGGAAAGTGAGAGGAGAAATCAGCATGCGACAAATGCCCGGCTTCACTTAAAATTGAGGGTTTGAATTCTAAAATAGCAAATGGGTACAATTTGGTACCTATTTAAATATCATAACTCAATACTTACAGCAAAATACAATGGCAGTGGGCACAGGTGGAGCTGCGATGGTCCTGAGCAGCCAGCTTTGTACATTGCTATTGTTCTTTTGGAGAATTGGCTGACCAAATTAAAACAACATGAAACAAAAAGCTTTCCTACTGTTGCTCCATTTTAATGTGATCATCTCAGTTCTGGGATTCAACTCATGGCAATGATGTTCTGACCAGGCTGTAAGGAGTGCTGGAGGAAAAGGGGGTGGGCAAAGTTAGGCTTTATTTAGGCTTTTTCCTTCGCTACTGTTTGTGTTTTAAACAGGTTTTCAATTAAAATTTGGTTAAGCAAAGGGTTTAGAAGAAGCTAGTGCTCTACAGAGGTATCCTTAAAGAGAAAAATGTAAATTATATGAAGATGTTAAATACAGCTCACTTTAAAATAGTAGAAAATCAGACACAACTCCAAGTGCAACAGAAAAAAAAAAAAAAAGCAAGTAGCAATGACATCAGGAAAGAGTACCACATAACTATCCTATGGTATAAATGAAACCGGTGGGGGGGCCTATTTAGGTACAAAGAAATATTAAGTAAAATGAAAAAAAGCAGAATACAAAACAGAACACTTGCATGGTACAATGACATAAAAATGTACTTATATATGTACAGTGACAGAATTTGGAAGACAATTTAGAGAAACATAAATAGAGGTTAATGCCCTTAAGTTCTCTTTTACTAAAATATGATTAAACATGCATCTTAAAAATAATCTGCACATATATGGGAGAATATGGTTTATTTGGATTGAACTACTTAGATGAATGATTTATTTAAAATTTTCATTGTAAAAGTACAAGGGTAATAATATACCCGTTTTTATAAATTTCTCTGAACTTGAGAAAAGGCACTGAGCACGTTGGTTGAATTAGCTTACTGTTGTAAACCGGGGTCTCCAGACATTTGCAGACATACGTTTGTGTACTCAGATGAATAAACAACAAAATGATAGCTCTTTTCCCACGTGGGAGTGTGTTAGCATTTCAAAGTCAACATCCAACGAAATACACGGATGTATATGCAGCTGGAAAGCAGTCGTATTTTTCTTTCCCATCCTTGTAGTGATATTTTAATTCTCAGTTTTTGTCTGGATTATATTGTTGGGTCCCAGTTTGCTCTTGATGAACCAAGGTCACGCATGGTGACAAGTTAATCTGACATCTGAAAATGCTGAGATGTAACGGGGAAAAAACTTTTTGAGATAAAATAGTGAAGGCTCTGATAAGAAATGAGAATAATGGTGATGGAAGGTGAAATTAAGTCAGAACATTTTTTTAAACTGAAAAGACTAGAAGTGTCAAGAGGGCAAGATGATTTGGTAAGTGTCCAGGTTAGAGACAGATCCAGATTCCTCGCTCAAAATAAACTGAGGTGTAGAGTGAGGAGGATTTCATTTCCAGGTTCAGATGAGCAACCTGATGGATAGGGGAAAAGTTAGGTGGGAGCTGCTGGCAGAGACTGGACTCTGTTGAAAAGGAGAGAAATGTTCATCCATTCATTTATTTTCTAGCTCTGTGATCCATAGTGAGTTAACTTCTCTGTACCTTAGCTCTCTCATTTGCAAGTGGGCCAAATGATTGCACCCACCTCCAGGGTTGCTGAGGGATCAAAAGAGATTGTACATGTCAGGCATGGAGTATGTTTTCAATCAATGTTAGCTGCTGTTATTACTGGCAGAAATGGGGATTACCAGACTTCTCTGATGACTGGGAAAAACCGTCATAAAATTGAGATCTCTCTAATAATCTGGGCTACAGAAAATCACAGGGCCGGCTGATTTGCTACATCTCTACTTACTAAGACCTGTGAGGGATTTGTGGAGAACAACTAAACGGTTTAACCAAATTGCAGAGGGTGTGTTCACTGAGGTGTGAAGTCTGGCTGCAGGCTTATGTGTAGCTTTTGAAAAAGCTTATCGTGTATTTTGGCCATGGTTCTGACCCCAGTGACTTGCAATAAAGAAGGACACAAAGCCCAAGGCTGGGCATTAGATCAGCTGATGGAGTTGTTCTGCTCAAGCTTGGAGGAGCTTCTGTACGTAGGAGGGAGGAAGGAGGATTGCTATCATTTCTTCTTGAGTTCAGAAAGAAAGTGAAACAACATAGAGATAATACGTCCCCAAAGGAAAAGAAATTAAAAAAAAAAAAAATTCAAGTGGGAAATCAAAATTTTTGGCTCCCAGTTTTAATTTTGACCCAATGTTTCTGTTCAAGGTCTAATCTCGGCAAGTGAATTTGACAACTGGGCGATCTGTGGCACACCAGTGGTCAGGGCCCTGACTAGGTGCAATGTCTTTTTCTCTTCTTTTCTTGTTACCATCTGTATCCAGAGTCCTCTATTGGCAGTGGTAAGACCCTCTTTTATTTGGTTTTAACCAACACCTTCACCTTTATTTCTCACAGTTTTGTTATTCTTCTTCCTGTGCTGTGTGTTCCAGTTAAACTTGAAAAGTTTTGTTCCTCTTATGTTCAAAGAGACGGTCTGCCTCTGAGCCACTTTTCATTTCTGTTTTCATTCCCAGGAATATTTGGCTTCTCTATCCCATACTGAAACATCCAGATGGGAACCGTGCTGTGGCTGCCCCTCCTTGTGACCCTTTGTCCCCAGCTCCTACCACTTTCCAAGCTGAGAGGAATGGCTGCTGTCTTCTGAACTCCCTGGAGCACCTGCATCAGCTCTGTGATGTGTCTTCCATTCTTCCCGTTTGTCTCCTCTCTCTCAGCACACAGTTAAGCAATCTGAGGCGAGGGTCCATGTCTTGGTTATTATTAGTCAATGAATGAATGAATCCTCACCCAAGGCAATACCTAATTACACTTACTGTATAAGGTAGTGTGCAAAATAAGATAAATGCTCACAGTGTCATATGGACAAATACCATTGCCCCTTTGTATAAATGCTAGATCTGTCTATTGCATATATCGTATTTTGCCATGTATGGCGCACCCATTTTTGCTCAATGTTTTGAGAGGAAAACGAGTATGTGCCTTTATACATGAGTACTAATTCCATATCTATATAAATGTTTTAAATGCTCTTATTCATGCTTATGTATTAAATGTGCTACTCTTTCTTGTACTATAATATGTTAAAGACAAATGCTATAATTCTTTTATAATATAAAAAACAAGTACCTAAATATAAGCAAGTAAACATTGAGTTAAAAAATTAAATGGAATTTTTTTTCCTGGAAGTTTGGGCCAAAAACATGGGCACATTATATTGTACATGGAAGTGCCTTATACTTGGCAAGATATGGTAAATGTCAAGAGTTAGAGAATAACAGATTTTATGATTGAGGGGACATGTACCCCTTATAGATTTTATTAACGTACATAAGGACAACATAATACTGTATTACATTTTATATTTTCCATATCTAGTTTTTCTTTATTTAGAAGACTAGGAAGGCAGCATGCTTCATACTTTTGCCTTTGACTTACTGTGTAAGCTTGAATAGATGGTGATAAGAGCTAACGTTTATCCAGAAGGATAGAAAATCCATGGTTTCTCTCTGCTCTGCTGGTTGACCCCTGTCTGATTTCCCCATGGCCTGCCTGTGTTTTATTCCAACACAGCAGCCATAGTGATCTTTATAAAGGGCAAGTCAGATCACATCGCCCCACTCAAGTCCCCTTAACAGTTCCTGGTTTTGCTCGAAGTAAACTTCAAGGTCCTGCACATGCCTTTCAGGCTCTCCTTGATCTCTCTGGTGACCCGTTCTCCTGGTCTCCTCTCCCACTACTGTCCCCTCACTTCGCTCTGTCCACATTGGCCTCCTGGCTCTTTCCAGAACACACGCCCATCTTAGAGCCTTTGAGTTGCCTATTCTGCCTACAAATGCTCTTCTCAAATAGCTGAATTGTCTGTACCTTACCTCCTTCAAGCCTTTGCTCCAATGTCACCTCACAAGACTTTTCTTGAGCAGCCTGCAGCTACTGCCCCTTCTCCTTTCCTACAATACAAGGCTCCTTTCCCTGCTCCTCCCCCTGTGCCTTTATTCCACAGCATGCATCCTGCTCACAGTTTATTGTGCCATGTCATTTACTTCGTGTTATGTGGATTATTCCCTGTCTGTCCTTCCCCATCATTCTAATAAGTTCCAGGAAGGTAGAGATAGTTTATATTGATTGATACATCCCAGACGCCCACAGCTGCGCCCCCTGCACAGCAGCACCCTCAATGTTTGCTGGGTGAGAGCAAAGTGCTGGTAATGTGCTGGGTCCTGCAAATTCCTTATTAGTCCTTGTACTATTTGCATTTCACAGCAACACTCAGGTGTAAGTATTTTTACAAGCCCCATTTGAAGTTGAGGGAACTGAGGTTTATAGGGGTTAAAATGCTCAAGGTCACATGATTAGAGGTAAACCCAGGACGTACAGTGAGGTGATCTAACTTCAGACACCATGTCTTCACTACTCTCCTATCGTGTGCCTGAGGTGGGCTGGGCCTCAGTCTCTTCTATGTTTATTTTAATCACCTTTATATGTGTCCATAAATTTAAAAATAAAAAAGCCCTAAAAATTAGTGATGAAAAACAGTATTCCCTTACTGCTTCAGCTTCCTTTCTTCTGAAGCAAATTCTTATCACTCCTAGCTGATGTTTGGTTTTTGCATTTGTCCTTGTATTTCTGAATAATAACCCACTATTTTGATTCCTTGATATTTTTCCTCTAGTTTTAGACATTTTCTATTGACTTCCTAGCCTGTCCCTTTATGTCCTATTTCTCCTGTAATTTTGGTTAGATGAGTACACTAGTTTATGTGATTGTTACCTCTGTACTTTATATGTAGCTGAACCAAGTGCATACACCATTTTTTCCTTCCTTGCATAACTTTCTGTATTCCCTAGAGTCACCTTATTTTAAATTTGCTTATTTATACTTCTACTTAAACTATTTGAACCTGAAGGCTGTCACTATCTTTCCAGGATGTTTTGAATCCTTGAATATCAGAAAATAGCTGTATTTTACCTTGACCCTTGAATAATGTTGTGGCTATTTAGGTTACAAAATTTAGGTTGACCCCAGCCTTTGGCTGGGCCCATTCCTATAACTGCAAAAAATGGTACTTGTCATTTTGGGGGGGGGGGGGGAGATTAAGTTGAAAATAGTTTGCTTTTTAAATTTTGAAGGCATTACGTCATTAATTTCTAGTTTTCAGGTGCTTTTGTGTCTTTTGAAGCTATTTTACTTCCTGGTTTTTCTGACTTTCCTCCCCTCTTTCTGGAATGGTGCTTGCTCTTTCCTTTGCCCCTAGTGTTGTAAAACTTCTTAGTGATGTGCCTGGGTGTGGCTCTATTTTCATCCCTCACAGTCAGTGCTCAAACCTGTGTTCTTCAAGTTTGGGAAATTCTTTTAAAAATTTTGATCGATGATTTTCTCTCTCTGTTTTGTCTTCTTTTTCATGAAACTTGTTATTCAGATATTAGGATCCCAGAACTGGTCTTCCAATTTTTCTTTTCTTTTCTCTTGTGTTTTTCACCTCTTTTTCATTTTTCTTTACTTTCTAGGAGATTTCCATGACTTTATCTGCCAATCTTTCAATTGAGTTTTTTTTAATTTCCAATGAGATCCGAGCACATGTTCTTTTCCTCACCTGGTAAGGAAGTTGAGAGTCTTTTCTTAGAGAAAGAGAACAAGGGGCTCCTGAAAGAAGTGCTTAGCTTTGATGTGGGCACATAGTAGGTGCACAATGAAAGAGAAAGAGAGGTTGGCCACCAAAGTGGGGTGAAGGCAAAGTTAATATAATAGGAACTAAAAGCCAGAAGCAGGTCTAGGAATAAGTCTACCTGGGATGCCTTATTGATTTCCTCTGATTAATGTTTATATTGGATTCAGATTCTGGGGAGAAAGTCAACCTAAAAATGAGGTTGAACAATCCTAATTTTGAGTAGAAGAGCCCGGTAGACCATGAGAGCATTAAGTTTTCTTACTTGAACACACTACTTCAGAATCCAGGACTATACATTAACGTCTGTACTGAAGCCTTCCAGAGGCATTGGTGGGCAAACTCCAACTGCTGAATGTCTATTATACATTGTTTCAGAGTTTTTTTCCCACATATTTTTAATAAAATAAAGTGGATCACTAAAATCACAGAGCTTGTTTGCCAATAAAATGTAGCAGGTCTGCAGACTCCAAGGAAGTAGGTAGGTAAACATTTATTCATGCAATTGAAGTTTCTAAGTGTCCTGTGTCTCTGATCTTCCTGGATGCTGCAACTACTTGCTGGCTGAGAATGTAGCATGTTGCAGAGACGTGAAACAGGCAGATACTCAGTTCCTAAGAAGGAGCTTCACTGCTGGGCCTCCTGCCAATGTGTGCCTGACGGGTCATGTCTCAACCCTTGGATTTCAGTCCCATGTCTAGCTCTTGTTTTTTTTCCCCCTTTCTGAAAGCCTTAGGGATTTGGACTGTTTCTATTCCTTGATTCTTTCCCTCCCAAGATTGGCTGCTGAGTAAGATGCTATCTTCCTATCTCTCTCTTTGCTTGCTATCACCAAAAATAAGCACTCAGCCTCTTTTTAGTTAAGGATTTTGTGGCTGATCCCTTCTTATTTTGGGAATCAGCCTACCCAGCCCAGCCAATTTGTAATAAACTCAGTGGCTCATTTCTTGTTAGAAGATTAGTGAGCAGCATGTGGATTCATGTTTGCTAAATGAATGAAAGCATTTATAAACTTTATAATTGTTACATGGTTCCTGCAGGTTCCCACCAGAGGCTTCCTACCTGTTGTCTGTTTCATTGTTCCTTAAAAATCTCTTTGACTTGAGCCCCTGAAAATCTAATTGCTCTCCTGGTCCATGTCTTCCTGTCCTTTCTGGTTTGCTGGTAGCACTTTGTCTAACGCAGTACTACTCAAACTTGAACCTGCAGAAGAATCACCGTAGAACTACAGATTTTTGAACCCCACACAAGAGTTCCAGATTTAGAGGGTCTGGGATGATACCACTACTGTTGGGCCAAGGACCACACTTTGAATAGCACTAAACTATCCTGTGAAGAGCAGTGGTCCTTATGTTGGGTAGACTTGTGCTACCTCACCAAGGTGCTTTCTAAGCTACTGTTTGGGTTCAATCTTCCCAGAGTCCACATGGCTCCAGTGGAGCCTGTATGTAGTACAACTTTTCTTTCCAGCAGAATAGCCAGAGCTCCAGTTTCCTTAGTGAGGGAAAGAATAGGAACTATTTGTTATGATGGGTATAATCTATGCAGGTAGTGGGCTCAAACTACATTTATGTGTTTATTTCACTGAATACTTACAGCAACATATGGTATCAGCATAGCTGGTCTTATTTCATAGAGAAGTGCAGTAAGTTACCCAATGTTTTCAGGTTATTAATCAGGGCCCTGGGCTCCATGCTTACTACTTCAAAGTGCACTCCTCCTTCTCCAAAGACCACTTTCCTTGTGTCAAACCTCCCTAAAAGGCTCTCTTTCAGTTCTAAGAAACACTTCCAAGGACAGCAATATTGATATACCCTAAGCCTAATGAATAACTTAACTTTTCCTTATTCCGACAAAGGGTTCTGCTTTCTTCCTGGAGTCTCTATGACTCACAGTTGCCCTCTGGCCTCAGGAAAGTGCCCTGTGGAGTTACAGGTCAGCAAAGTTAGAAATAGTTCATACCAAAAAGTAATTGTAGACAATGCCTATCAATGGAAGGCTATGATTTTCTAAGGGGCCTAAATCTAAGGAAAAGCAAGAGATTAGCTTAATGAAATGTAGCATTTCCCCCCCTTGCATTTCTAGTAGTTTTTTAAATATTAGATGCCCCTGTGAAACAAATGTATATTTATACATAGAATATATAAGCTTTTCATGAGATCAGACAAGCATATAGTTTAAGATTATTACTTTGATATAAGAGAATAATACTCAAACAAGTTCAAGAAATTACAGTAACTGCTTAAGGTCATGATTTTTTCCAGGTTTATCTTTGTGCTTGAGAGAGGATACTGGGAAAAAGTGAGATCTATGAGAACAGAGGTCTTCTCAAGGAGACCCCCAAGGACACATCTGGGAGGTCCTCCCCATGAGGATTCAGCTCTTAGGAATTTGTAGAAACTTAACTTCCTGGGATCTGGAAACTAATGGTTCCTTCCACTTTTGTAAAAGCCCGTGGTTCTGTAAAATCCAAGCCAGCTTCTTCAGCTTGATTCAAACTGACCAATGAGAAAGGTACCCATGGGCCAGAACATTTTGGCTGAGGATAAAAAGGAGAAGATTGAGCCAGTTGGAGTGCAGGCTGGAATAAAGCCCTTCCTCTTTTAAACGTGGTGTTTGGGTGCTCTTTCTCTCCATTGGGCCTTGTCTTCCTGCAAAATCCTGACACAGTAAGCTTTAGGCTCTGACACCGAATTTCCAGGCACTGAATGTGGGACCACTGGGTCCTTCTGTTTCCTGGATTCCTTAGCTATCATCAAGGTCTTGCTATTTTTGTTTGGGGAGGTAGGTGATAATGTTCACAATATTTTCTGTTTCAACCATTGCAGTGAGCCTGAATAAAGATGGTAGTTTGATCCTCTTATTCCTACTCATCCCTTCCAAGTCCTTGCCTTCCCACCTCTCCAGTTTTTTGAATCAAGTATAAATTTCATAGGGTTCATATCTTCGTAAATTATTGGCATAGCATGCAGTAAAGAAGGTTTTCTTTCAGGAGCCTGAGGGCCTGGGCTTTCTTATTCCTAGTTTTGCCATATATTTAGCTATGGGAACTTGGGCAAGTCACTTCTCTTCACTGGTTCTTACTTTTGTTGCCTGTAGGATAAGGGAGTTATATTAAATGATTTTAAGATTTAAAGTTTCATGAAATTGAAATTGCTATAAAAGTTATAAAGAAATTTAAATTTCATTTTGAATAAACCATCCATTTAAATTGTGACAATTTTCAGCTAAATGCCTATAAGAGTTTTTCTTAGAGATTCATCAACTCTTCATACTCAACTCCCCCCACCCTAAAGAAAAAAAACCAAAAAGCGAAAAACCTTTTAAGTAATTAACTGAAGTGTTCTGGTCTGTCCCTTAATTATTAAGTGTTTGGGCAAGTGATGGAATGATGGACAAATTGATTCTTACATTTCTCAGTTAAAAACATTGCTTTCAGTCTATGAAAACTTTGCCTTTGACTAGTGGTGGGAAAAAGGTATCAGTGCTTTCAAGCAATTTCTTCAAATCAAAATTTAAATTTAAAGCACAGGAATACTCAGTGACTCAGCAGGGCCTGGAGGCACCACTTCCTGGAGAGATTCTGCATGTGAAAGCAAACAGCTCAGAAGGAGGGGTGGAGAAAACTGGGAAAAGCTGAACAACTCAAGGAAACCACATTTCTGACTTCTATCTTTTCATGAGATCAGACAAGCTCTTAGGATGTTTCCTTATTCTAAGCCATTCTAAACACAGACATTAAAGAAGCAATCACTATTTGTGGCCCTGCTTCCAGGGTTTCCCTGAATATCATGGGCAACTGTGGGGCATCTTTGATGCTGGGGGAAGCAGAGAATACTGCTGTGAACTCCCTGCATTCTATTCTGTAACACAATCCTGATGGGGAACAGGGTGGTCCTGCCCAAATGGAAAACCATATGCTATGTAGGTCAGTGTAATAGCTAAAAAAAAGTTTGGTATTCTCTTGCATGGGTCTCTGTATGTTTCCCAGCTTCTCATTTAGATACAAGTGACTGACATAAATGAGACAAAGTCTTCTTTGCTGAAGGAGCCTGGCCTAAGGTCAATTAGGGCTCACACCTTGGTTCTAATCTAGCATCGTTGAGAAGAGACTAGGTTTGGGTTAGAGAGCAATGGAGGGTCATACATTGATCAGTGGACGTTGTGATAGGGGACTTGATGTTATTTTAAGGAGAGGCAGAAATTCAAAGCCAATTGATGATCAGATGAGGAAGTATAGCCCCAAGTCAGTGGGATGAAAGCAGAGGAGGAACCAGAGACGAGTCAAATATCACTACCAAAGATAAAGGTGAGGGTGAGGCAGAGGGTTTGCTCCAAGGTTTGTGGCTCTCTCATTCAAGCTCATGGCCCACCCGCATGCTGGGCAGCTCTAGGAAACTACCTCTGAGAGGGCATTTCTAAAAACCAGTTTTATAGAGATATAATTCACATGCCATATGTGTCACCCATTTAAAGGGCACAATTCAATGATTTTCATTATATTCACAGAGTTGTACAACTATCCCTCCAATTTAAATGGAGAATGTTTTCATAACCCAAAGAAGACACCTGATCGCCATGAGCAATCACTTCCCATTTCCCACCCCAGCCCGAGGTGACTGCTGATCTACTTTTGTTTCACCTTCATACATTCACTTTTTCTGGATATTTTATATAAATAGAAACACACAGGTAGTTTTTATGACTGACCTTTTACTGATAGGGTTATTTTACCTACCCATTCAAACTATTCAGTCTCTGTGTGTTTCATTGCTGAATTTACGTTGTTTTTCCCACTTGTGAAGTGCATGTATACATACAGGTATCCTAGTTAAGAAAATGTTACAGTTCATTAAAAGTTATACATACATCTCCAGTTAAATGTTTTTAAAAGCACAGTATGCATGGAATAAAAACCAATGTAATCTTCTCTGAATGGTTCTTGCTGTGAAGAGCTTCAATATAATCATGACTGAGCATACATGCTATGGTGGAGTATAGCAGATCTGGAAGAGGGAAGTGGTTGGTCTAAGGTGTGTGAGCCTGTGACCTACTCTAAAAGGTATGAAAGCAACACAACAATAAAAAGCCAAGTCCCTGGTACCCATTTGTTTGTTTTTTACTATCTGGATAAATAGGTGTTAAAGTAACTTAGGAAAAGGAATCTGACAATGACTTATAAAAGAAGAGATAAAAATATTGGCCTTCCTATCAGCTGAATCTGTGGGCGTGGAATTAATTGGAGGTGGCTGACTCCTACTTCTGGTTTCCTGTATTCATTGGCCTCAAGCAGAAATTATATCCTAAGTCAATCTCTCTCTCTCTCTCTTTTTCTCTTTGAAATGGATGGTGAGACTGAGAATCGTGCTTCATAAAAATTATTCAGTGTGTTTGGCAACATGGCTCACCTTATGCAAGTTAATACATGCTTAAGAAAACAGGTATACAACCAAACAAAATGAATCTTGTTGGGGAAAAAGTATTTACTTTATAAATTAAAGCAACTTAATGAATTTCTTGCTAAAAGAAATACTGGGCTGAAACAGGGAAACATTAGGAAAGTGATAGGGCATTTAACACCCAAATGATCCTAAGATGTGACTTGGTACCAGAATGTATAAATGGAAAGATAAAAATGGTGGGAAAGTCATTGTCCCATGGGATCAATTTCTCAGTTATGCCTTTCATTCCTTTACATCTTTGGGAGATAAATCATGACTTTGTTGTTAACAAGACCAGCTGGACTGCCTGTGACTAAGGGGTCAGCTTGCAGGAAGCATTGTTGATATTGGACTATCATTTCCTGCAGAGGGAAGAATGGCTTATGTGGTGAATCTTCTTTTCTCTGTGCATTTACTAAAATGCTGCCTGCACATGCTTTTTGCAAAGGATTCCCATGAGAAATATTTAATGTGGCATTTTGGGCTGCTCTGCAGCTTCTGACCATGAATTTTTGCATGCAATCATATCCTACTGACAAGCCTAGTGTGAGCTTTTTGACACACAAAGGAGCAACAAGAACAAGTTCAGAATGGGCTGAGAATGACAACATGATCTGGACCAGAGGTCCTCAAACTTTTAGAACAGGGGGCCAGTTCACTGTCCTTCAGACCGTTGGAGGGCTGGACTATAGTTTAAAAAGAAAACTACGAAAAAATTCCTATGCACACTGCACATATCTTATTTTGAAGTAAAAAAACAAAATGGGAACAAATACAATCACACCGCCACATGTGGCCCATGGGCTATAGTTTGAGGACCCCTCTGGACTATAATGTTCTTTTAATATTATTAGCTAAATTTTCTTAGGCTTTTCAGTTCTCTTATGAAAGGTGCTTATAACCTGACTGCCACTATCCAGGATGAACTATTTTGTAATGGCTCTGTAGCATCTCTCACAGTCTCAGTAATGCTGGAACAGAAACGCCTGCTCTGAGCTGTCTTGATTTCCTAATCACTGTGCTCTCCATATCTACTTTGTTTGCATCGCCATATACAAGTCAGCTGCCAGAGGCTGACTTGCCCAGGGTCCTGGGAACATACCCTGTGTGTTTTGATCTCCCTTTATTAACTGCTTATACAGCTTCCTTTTAAACTTGGGTTTAATGAACCTTTCTCTTTCCTGGCTTTATGATCTCCTCCCCTTCATCCCCTCACCATTCTTGCCCTTCACTCAGATTGCTTATCCAGCCGGAATTTATTTGACTTCTCGTCCCTTTCCCCTTGTTGTATGGGAAAGCTCAAGGCTAAGCTCCCTTAAACATTTATGAACTTATTTTATGCAGTGGGGTCCCTTTGTATAACTTGGGCTCAACCCTGTTACATGGCTTTTAAATAGGACTTGCTTTGAGTGCTCTAGTAATGAGCACATATCACAGGCTCTGGATTGCAGGACCCTGAAGTATGCTCAAGAGGCAGAACAAAGAAATTGACATATGTACCACACTTTCCATGTTCAAAGTCCCTATGGGGAAAGATAATCAGGATATTCTAGGTGAAGGCGATACCCCAAATCCTGCAGTGAGTCTGATTTGGATTATAATCCACATACTCATGACTGTTCTCACCACTCCTCGCCTTTGAATCCAGAGAAGAATAAGAGATGAGGAAAAAGGGAAAGAAAAGGAGAAATAAAGGAAAACAGCCCAGGGTATTTCCTACTGAAATACTATATGAACTACAGTTTGGAGTTTCATCAATAACCCCTAGGACACCCTTTGCCTTTTACAGCGCACATTTTGATTACTGGACATTTAGGAGTGCATTATGTTTATCTGGTTACACATCTTGGTTTTCTTTAAAACTGCTGATACTCATTCTCTTGGATGGTGTGCTTTTTGTGATGGATCACAATTTATCTTGGCAGTGGCAGGGAACTCTTTGTTATGGGCTCAACTTTTCTTTTTTCTTTTCTTTTTTTTTTTTTTTTAACGGTTCAGGCAATGAAGAATGAGTCTCTATTGCTGCTGAGTATTTTAGGGGGTGGATGGGGAGTGAAGGGGAAAGTTTATAAAAGACCAGTTAGCTCTTGACATGCAGAGTGCAGAGGTGGGAAAGAGGAAGAAAGTTTCCTATTTCATAGAGAAATTTTGGACAGAGCTTGAACAGGGAATAAGCAAAAATACCCAAGTGTAATTTTATAGCCAACTTCCCATGTCTTCATGTCTTCGGGATAACTTAAGATCTTTTCATTTTAGTTTCCTTGCAATTCAGTTCGCTGATGTTCCAAGAGAAATAGGAGGAGGGCTGGGAACATTCCTTTTGATGGTTGGAATACACAAAGTTTTTAGGCCTTTTGAAATTGCTGTCATTTACACACAGTGATATCCATTATATTTTCTGATGACCTTATTTGGGTAAATGAAACATACAATCATAAGGAGAATTTTTTTGCTGAACCAGCATGTATGTGATAGTAGAGTTTCCTGGTAAAGAGTACACCACTAGATGGGCACATTCCTGTGGTGTAAACTTCTTGGGTTAGGATCACCCTCCCTGGTACTTTGCTGCACCAAGAGACAGAGCAGGAAGGCAGACGGTAGACAGAATTAAAAGTCCATTGAGTTGACCAATGAAAAGTGAGTAAATGAGGATAAGCATGCAAGTTGACAAAGTGCATCTGCAGGACTCTCTTTTCTGCGTGAAACTCTCATCCCTGGCTACCCCCAGATCCTGGCGCCCTTTTTGCTTCCTCTAACCATAGTTATAGTGCACTCAGAGTGTTCTCTGGCATGTTCCCCTTAACCCTACAATAAGGCTTCCAGACCTGCCCCAACCACAGCCTCCACATTGAAGCTAATCATGTTTCCTTAAGGACCGGTCAGGCCACAAACCATGACAAATAAAAACATGCCTATTGGCAGATAAAGGTAGGATCGAGGCCATATGAAAACAGGATTAAATGAAAGTATACAAGTTAACTGAGAGACTTCCCTGACTTTGTCCCCTGCTCTGTTTCCAGGACACCAGCAAGAGATTGGGAGAAGGAGTTGTGGGCTTTTAATGGCCACATCCCTGCCCAGCATCCCACCAGGGACCCTTGCATTTGACAAGCAATGCACACTGAGCTTCCAGTAAGGGTTTGGTGACTGACCTTTGAATATTAAGGGTTGACCAAGAGGAAAGGTGGTAATGTGAATAAAGCAACTAAAATAAATAAAGTATAAACAGTTCAATATAAGATTTGGAAGATAAGTTTGAGGACTTCTAGAAAGTAAAACAAAAGTCAGATGAAAAGTGGGAGAGAAAGATGTCGGTAATGGAAGTCTAACAAAGAGAGAACAGAGGAAATAGAGTGGAAATATTAGCAAAGATATATTTAAAAAGTTAGAATTGAATGACATGAATTTTTAGGTGCAAAACGTGAGTTTTTAGGAGAAAAGACCTGCTCTAGGTCTTGTTGAATTTCATAATTTCATGAAATTTCAGAAATGAGGGTAGAAAGAGGGATCCTAAAGGCTTCCAGAGAGAAAGCAACTACAGTATTAAGCCTCGAACAAGGATCCAAATGAAGAATGGCATCA
Source organism: Loris lydekkerianus (assembly GCA_963574355.1). Lineage (NCBI taxonomy): Eukaryota > Metazoa > Chordata > Mammalia > Primates > Lorisidae > Loris > Loris lydekkerianus. Next base: position 10,172 of record CAUYPK010040291.1, on the reverse strand, counting down.
GGCCTTTCATCTGCAGGGTGGGAAGTTATTACAGAAGGCATGAGTGCAATGCTCAAATTTCACAGAACAAGGATTTCCAACTTAGAAATCAACACCTCATGAAACAATCAACCAAGTGAGAAATTAGGAGAAAGCTATTTCCAAACAGGCAAGAATCTTTTTATTATTTTCAAATCTTCTGCAAACTCTCAGTGAGCTTTGGAAAATCCCCTAAAACAAAAGAGTAAATCAAGAAAGAGGAGGACGTAGGGTTTAGGACATAGGGTTCCAGCATGGGTAAAATAAGGGGAAGTCTGAAGGCCTAGAGCATCTTGCTCAAACGATGGAAGGCTTGGGAAATATGTCTCATATATATATATGTATATATATATATATATATATATATATATATATAAAATATAAAAATACATATTTATATATATAATTAACTACATAGAAAACTGAATGAAGGGTTATTGAAGGGTAGGGGAGGATTTAGTCAGAGTCTCACAGAAAAAAATTGTTAAGTGAAAAGAAGCAATTTATTCCAAGAGTAACACACAATTATTTAAGAAAGGGAATGGTATGGTCTGAATGTATGTGTCCCACTCAAATTTATATGTTGAAGTCCTAACCCCACAGGTGATATCATAGTATAGGAAGTGGGGCCTTTGTGAGGTGATTAGGTCATGGGGATGGAGCCCACATGAACAAGATTAGTGCCATCCTAAAAGAAGGTAAAGAGGAACCCTTGCCCCTCTGCTATATGAGGTTAGTGAAAAGATGGTTGTCTAAGTGCCAGAAGGTAGGCCTTCAACAGACACCAAATCTGCCAATGTTGGACTTCTAAGCCTCCAGAACTGTGAGAAATAAGTCTATGCTGTTAATAAGATACCCAGTTTATGGTATTTTGTTACAGCAGTGCAAATTTACCAACACAGGGAAATGCAGCCACTATCATACTACTTCACTCAATGATAAATTAGAGTTAGATGGTCATAACAAAAACATGAAATAGTAACTTATCCAAAAGTAATAAAACTGTGTTCTGAGAATTAGGAAGGAAAATATCTGTACAAGATGTAGCTTAAGGACCTATATTTGCATTACCTGAATTAGGAATGAAAAATAGACATTATCTAAAATTAAAAAATGAGATTTAGAAATATGAAGGCAAATACCATAAAGAATGACTAAAATAGTGAAATGGTCTTGCTTTGCGGGAGTGGAAATGGCACTGAAGAGTGGGCAGAGGACTGGTAACTTTTCATTGTAAACCCTGCAGTTGCACAGCAACCATGAACCAGGCATGGAGGCAATAGACTGTGGAGAAACTGTGAGCTGCCTCGGTCTATGGACACCTTCTGATGCCCACAGTATTGCAGGCCCATGGGCCAAATAATGAGTAGTTTGTGGTCACCTGAAAGAATATTGGGGATGCCATCAGACTAGGTGGCGTGCAGAAAGGGGGTAATTGAATATGCTGTCCCAGTGGCCTGGATCCTGAAATGGCACATGCCTGGCAGGTGACAACATGGTAGGCAGTCCTTACCCCTGTGGCTGGACAAGTGGACAGGGAGGATTCTCATTTCTTTCTTTCTCTCCCTCCTTCCCTCCCTTTCTTCTTTCTTCCCTTCCTTTCCCTCTTCTGTCCTCATTTCTTCTTTTTTTCCTTCTCTCTCTTTTTTTCTTGAATGAGTTATCATTCCATCCACCCATCACCTACCATCTATCTACCCTGGAAGTTGTCCTCAATTACTCTTGCAGATAGTTTTTTCCAGCCCTTGTGTATTTTCTTCTTCACCGTCAGGAAAGCCTTTGATTCTTACATTTGGTCTTTTTACATTTCTCCTATATTTCCTATTTATAGGTTTTGTTCATTCCTCTTGATTCTTTGATCTTTACTTTTGTCTGACTTAATTCAAAAGAATTTTCATCTACCTCTGAGATTCTTTGTTCCGTCTGTTCTGTTCTGTTCTTAAAACTTTCTACTGTGTTTTGCATTTCTGTAAATGAAATACATATGCATGTACATATCCTGAAAAGAAAAGAGGTGTAGATATACGTTACTAGATATCAGACACTATAGTGAATTGGTCCTACCCAAAGGACCCTTACAAATTTCCCAAGGGGGCTCTGTCAGTGCTGGTGCAGGTTGATGGTGGACCCATGATGTTAGCACCACGGGGGGGGGTGGGGTGGGGTTGTGTGAAATGCAGGTGCTCAGGTCACACTCAGCCCTACTGAATCAAAGTCTCTGGAGATGGACCCAGGAATCTGCATTTTACCACCTTCTTTAGGTGATTCTGATGCCTGTCAAAATTTGAAAACCACTGCTCTAAATGTCATTACTTCTGCGATGGGAGAATAAGTGTCACAGCATCTTCCCTTCCCTGTCTGCTCAGGGAATACTGATTTCATGAACTTGGAGCTTAGGCCTTTTTTTATGTGGAACGGGACTAATGGAAAGGACCAAGACAAGCTTGATTGATTAAGGTTGGGGAGAATAGTTACTTAGAAAAGAGAAGATTAAGAGAGTGAAGGGCACGGAAAAAAAAAAAAAAAAAATCTAGCGTGGGCCAGGTTTTCGGAGAAAGCTGTGGAGACAGAAAGGAGGCTGAGACAGTTGCTGTACCTGGTCTTGTGAATTTTTGAGAGCCTGAAGAGCTTTTGAAGTGAATTAAGGATAAAATCTTCCAGTGACATTTTGCGAAAGTTTACCGTGAAGATTTCAATACCTTTTCAATTTGACTCTGGATAGATATTCATCCAAGTGTGATGTGTCAAGACTGTCTTCCAGGCAAGAGTACCTTTCTTTCTGGGAACTGTGAGGATCTGGGAGCCAAGATTTGCCTGTTTCATATTATGTGATTGAGGTTATTTTGATTTACAGCCATGTGTCAATTAATGATAGGCACACATTTTGAGAAATGCGTCATTAGGCAATTTCATCCTTATGAAACTACCCAAAGCTGGATGGTCCAGGCTGCTACACACCTGGGTTCTCTGGTGCAGCCTCCTGTTTGGGGCTCCACACCTGCATAGCATGTGACTGTACTGCAGGCAGTAACTGAAGTTGAAACATAGTGCTCTTTGTGTATCTAAACATACCTAAACACAGGAAAGGTACAGTAAAAATACAGTATGAAAGAAAAAGTGGTATACTTGTGCAGGGTGCTCGCCATGGATGGAGCCTGCAGGACTGGAAGCTGCCCTGGGTGAGTCAGCGAGTGAATGAGAGAGGAGTGTATGTGAAGGCCCAGGACGTCACTGCACATGACTGTAGACGTCATGGGTGCTGCAAGCCTAGGAGGCACTAATTGTATGAAAAATCCTTTTCTTTCTTTAATAGTAAAATAACTTTAACTTACTGTAACATTCTTTTATAAACTTTTTCACTTTTTTTTTTTTTTTTGAGACAGAGTTTCACTATGTCGCCCTCGGTTGAGTGATGTGGTGTCACAGCTCACAGCAACCTCCAACTCTTGGGTGTAAGTGATTCTCTTGCCTCAGCCTTCCAAGTAGCTGGAACTACAGGTGCCTGCCACAATGCCCGGCTATTTGTTGTTGTTGTAATTGTCATTGTTGTTTGGCAGGCCCAGGCTGGGTTCAAACCTGCCAGCTGTGGTGTATGTGGCTGGTGCCCGAGTTGCTGAGCTACAGGTGCCAAGCCAAACTTTTTCACTTTTTAAAAAATTTTTGACTCTTTTGTAATAACACTTAGCTTAAAACACAAACACATTTACAGTTGTACCAAAATATTTTTTTCTTATATTCTTATTCTATATTATTTTTCTATTAAATTTGTTTTTTTGTTGTTGTAAGAATCTAAGAGACAGACACACACAGAAGCCTTCACAGGGTCAGGGTCATCAATATCACCGTCTTCCATCTCCGCATCATATACCTCTGGAAGGTCTTCAGGGTCAAGGACATTCATGGAGCTGGGATGTCTCCTGAAGGACCAGCCTGTGGCTGTTTTACAGTTTACTTTTTAAAAATAAGTATAGCATATACTAAAAAATAACCACAAAAACTGTAGTATATTGAATAGTATATAAACCAGTAATGTAGTCATTTATTACCATTATCAAGTATTATGTACGGTGTGTAATTGTGTGTGTGAGAGTTTCATACAACTGGCAGTACAGCAGATTGTTGACACCAGCATCACCACAAACACGTGAGTACTACGTTGTGCTAGGACATTAGGATGGCTATGATGTCACTAGCCAGTAGGAATTTCTCAGCTCCTGCAAGGACCACGGTCACCACCGTAGCCACTCTCTTCTGTGGATATACCTTGGGTCTTCTTGGCCCCAGAAATTGTATCACCTCTGAAATCTCAAATGTATACCATCTTTTATCCTTCTAGCTCAATTGACACAAGAACATTCTTTCCAGGACATTAACCTTCCAGCTAATCCTGGTAGTTTTTCCTCCTAGTCATGTTCCCAACCCTGCCGCTGGTTCCCACTTCACTGCTAACACCTTGCTTAACACCACGAGGCCACCGTCATGTCTAGTCTATACTAACCAGACTCCCTACTTCTACACTCACTTCCTTGAGATCACGTCTCCCTGCAGCCAAAGTAATTTTTATAATGTAAATCAAATTATTTTATATCCCTGTTTAAAACCTTCCTCCAGTTTCCCAAGCCAGGGGAATTAATCCAAAGCCTTTACCTGACTATCTGACGGCTTTGTCTCCTCTCTAACTTCACTATCCTCACTAGCTTCCTTGCCTACTACATTTTGTCTCCCCCTTTTGAGTGGTTCATCTGTATTTCAGTCCATTAAATCTGTATTAGTTCATCTGTATCTAGTCCATTAAATAATTGATACATGCAGTCGGATGTTTCATAAGCATCTCAGACTTAACCTGCTATACACACATACTCATACACACGTACCTTAAATGTGTTGTGACTTTTCCACCTACCTAATTGTTCAAAGTAGAAATAGGGTTACCTTTGTTTCCCTTCTCAGTGAGTCCTAGTGTTTCCATTTCCAAAAAAATCTTGCATTCGTTCTTTTGTCTCTTTCCATTGCCAGCACTAGAGTAAATCACAATCATCTCTGGCTTAAGCTAATAGGATTGACCCCTTTTTTTGTCTTCCATTACTACTCTTAGCTCCTTCTACATGAGTCTGACCTTCTTAACCACGGTATAGCCTTGTAGTTTGATATGCATGTCTTTAGATCTGTGTGCATTAAAAGAATAATACGCTTTTGTGAAAAGCTGGAGGGGGGCTGTCCATCTGATGAGAATATGAATACAGGCCAGGCTTTGGAAACTTCTTTACAAGGTACCTAATTTGCCAATTATACATTTGGTATCCATAGAGCATTTGTATTGTTTCAACTCCAAATCAGAAGAGTTAGACTAATAATACATAATCTGATGACAAAAATTTGAACTCAGGACTATCCTGGAAAATATAGACCAGTAAGTTAGGCAGATATTAACTGAATCAGAAGTAGGAGGTATGTGGGCTATTGGCTTGAACTATAACTTTGATCCTTTTGAATATTAGATTAAGAACACTTATTTTAGAGAAAGAAAGATCAGGCCTATTCTAGTTAAGAGGTAAAAAGTAGAACTAAATAAGGGCTTTATCTTCTGTTTCTTAGAACTTCTGAAAGGACTTAGGGAAATGCAGTGTGAATAACCCTAATTCTCTTGATTTCTTCATTTTTTTCCTGTTACTAAATAAGGAAGTTATATACATTGAATCTTGTATTAGATTTTTCTATATCAAAAACCACCCCAAAATTGAGTGGCTTAAACAACCACTGATTTGGCTTGAGATCCAGGGGTTACCAATCTGGGTTGTTAGCAGCAAGGCAGTGCCTCTGCCACCCTCCCCTGTGATCACTCATGCAGCTGCAGTTATGTGGAGTCCCGCCTGCAGTGGGGTGGCCTGGAGGCCTCCCTCACATGTCTGCACGTGGTGCTGGCTGTCAGCTGGGTCTCTCCCTGGGTGGCTGTCACCTTTAAGAAGGTAGCCTGTGCTTCCTTCTGTTATTACAGCATGGGAGCAGAGCTGCAAGGCCTTTGGGAGCCCATGCTAGGAAGTCACACAGTGTCGTGTCTATTCTAGCCAAAGATGGCCACGGGACAAGCCCAAATTCAAGGGTGAGAGAAGTATACTCTCCTACTTGATAAGGGAGTCACAAAGTCATATTGCAAAGTGTTAGCATGCAGGGATAAGAGGAATTGTGGCCATCAATGCCGATGATCTATATCTTCAGTCCCCAACCTCCAGACCTACTAGGAACTGGGCCACACAGCAGGAGGTGAGCAGCAGTGAGTGAGAGAAGCTTCACCTGTATTTATAGCCACTCCTCATCACTTGCATTACTTCCTGGGATCCACCTCTTTTCAGGTCAATGGCTGCATGAGATTCTCACAAAAGTGCAAACCTACTTGTAAACTGCACATGCCAAGGATGTGCACACTTCTTACTAGATTCTAATGTGTGATGATCTGAGGTGGAGCTGAGGCAATGATGCAAGCACTGGGACCCTCTAGTTATGGGAAAATAAGCTCAGGGCTCCCACTGATTTTGCACTGTGGCAAGTTATAATGATTTCTTCATAGATCATAGTGTAATAATAATAGAAATAAAGTGCACAATAAACATAGTGCACTTGAATCATCCTGAAACCATCATTCTTGCCCCCAGTCCATGGAAAAATTGTATTACATGAAACTGGTTCCTGGTGCCAAAAAAGTTGAGAACCGCTGATCTATATAATCTCATTACTTTGTCGCTTTAAAGAAGCACTTTCTCCAAGTTATTTCATGTACGTATATCCGTATGGATGTGTATACGTATGTGAGCATGAGTATAGATTGTGCTAATACTCATAAATGTATACGTATGTACACATAGCATATTTATGCATAAAATGATTTATTAATATGTTGTAAACAACATCTAGACAAGAGTTGTTTGTGGTTATCTATTACGTTGTCTAAATTCATTTGTAAAGGGATTCATGTAACAAATATTTCTTAGATATGTAACTCTTCAAAATATAATACATTTCTTTTCTTCAGATAAGGGATGTCTCATTCATCACTGGCCTTTGTTTGGCTTCTAGAAAGCTCAGATTTAGTTACATCTAATGTCATCACCCATTCTTGATATCAATATCAAGTACAATAATTAGGTACAATAATCTTTCACTTATTAGAATTAGTTTCCCTTTTCTATTTTAACTTCTTTATTGTGTGTGTGTATTTATTATAAGCCACTTCAATCACTTTTGCAATGAGATTAGATGTAATCAAAACATTAAAAAATACAATAATGTGCCTTTTGTAGTATCAAATGAATTTTCATTTTAGAGAATGGTGTTATGCACTCTGGAAAGATCAGAAAAAGAAAACCCAATGTTGGGATCATTTCACTTTGGTAATATTTGTAATATTAGCTTATGCAATAAAATAGCTCAAATAGTGGAGAAGAGCTCCCCAGAGCCCTCTCTTGGGCTCAGATTCTTGTGGTTTAATGTATTCTTTTTCTCACACTTCATAGTCGTCGCCTAGAATTGCCATGATGACTCATCCTTAAACAGCAAAGAGTCATAGATTCTTATCTCCATTTTCAATCTGCTCTCCAATCTGGCCCTTCCCCCTTTCTTCCAATTCAGAAAGGAGTCTTTGTGCAGAAGCACATCATTAGTTTGGTTACTGGCCAACATCAGATTACTCTCTCACATGTGAGAGGTTATCTTCAAATTAAGTTACTTCTTTTTTCACTTGAGGTCCTTACCTTATTTTCTGTACATATCTGAATTATTAATTCCCAGTGTGTATTCCTGGTGCATAATATTTTAAATTGATTTTCCTTTTCTTTGAAAAAGACTCTTAATATATTTCTCCAGATAATATTTATATTTATCTTGACTATTTAAACTGAAAGTGAAAAGAATTCAAATGGGTATGGAAGCAATCCCATTTAAGTCATTTAATCATTAGGCTACACGTCACTCATTCAGGGATGGCTTACCTGGCAAACTCTTCCACCCAGAGCACAATCACCAACCTATAGGCAAACAAAGATTTTCTCAAGTGGCTAAAATAGATGTCATTCTGCTCGCTGCATTATCTCATAGACATCTGAGGAGGCTGTTAATTTATACATGCCACTCTATGATTGTTATCTAATTTCCTAGCCTATAGACAAATTAAAGTGGCAAAGTAGAACATGGTTGAGACATCTCAAGCAACTGGAGAAGAAGAATACTCCAAACCCAGCAGAAGAAAAGAAATAACCAAAATCAGAGCAGAATTAAATGAAATTGAAAACAAAAGAATTATACAACAGATCAATAAATACAAAAAGTTGGTTTTTGGAAAAGTTCAATAAAATAGATAAACCTTTGGCCAACCTAACCAGGAAAAAAAGAGTAAAATCTCTCATTTCATCAATCAGAAATGGTAATGATGAAATAATAACAGACCTCTCAGAAATTCAAAAAATCCTTAATGAAGACTATAAGAAACTCTACTCTCAGAAATATGAAAATCTGAAAAAAAATTGACTAATACCTGGAAGTACTCCACCTGCTAAGACTTAGCCAGAATGAAGTGGAAATGTTGAACAAGCCTATATCAATTTCTGAAATAGCATCAACTATACAAAATCTCCCTTAAAAGAAAAGCCCAAGACCAGATGGCTTTACGTTAGAATTCTACCAAACCTTTAAAGAAGAACTAGTACCTATATTACTAAACCTCTCCTGAAATATAGGAAAAGAAGGAATACTACCCAACACATTCTATGAAGCAAACATCACCTTGATCCCCAAACCAGGGAAAGACCCAACAAGAAAAGAAAATTATAGACTAATATCACTAATGAATATTGATGCAAAAATACTCCATAAGATCCTAACAAACAGAATCCAACAACACATCAAAAAAATTATACACTATGACCAAGTGGGATTTATCCCAGGGTCTCAAGGCTGGTTCAATATACGTAAATCTATAAATGTAATTCAACACATAAACAAACTAAAAAATAAGGAACATATGATTCTTTCAATTGAGGCAGAAAAAGCTTTTGATAATATCCAGCATCCCTTCATGATCAGAACACTTAAGAAAATTGGTATAGAAGGGTCATTTCTTAAACTAGTAGAGGCCATCTACAGTAAACCCACAGCCAATATAGTATTGAATGGAGTTAAATTGAAATCATTTCCACTTAGATCAGGAACCAGGCAAGGTTGCCTATTGTCTCCATTGCTCTTTAACATTGTAATGGAAGTTTTAGTCATTGCAATTAGGGAAGAAAAGGCGATCAAGGGTGTCCACCTAGGGTCAGAAGAGATCAAACTTTCACCCTTCACAGACGATATGATTGTATATCTGGAAAACACTAGGGACTCTACTACAAAACTTTTAGAAGTGATCAAGGAATATAGCAATGTCTCAGGCTACAAAATCAACACCCATAAATCTGTAGCCTTTATATATACCAACAATAACCAAGTCGAAAAAACAGTCAAGGACTCTATTCCTTTCACAGTAGTGCCAAAGAAGATGAAATATTTGGGAGTATACCTAACAAAGGATGTGAAATATCACTACAAAGAGAACTATGAAACTTTAAGAAAAAAAATAGCTGAAGATGTTAAAAAATGGAAAACATACCATGCTCATGGCAGGGAAGAATCAATATTGTTAAAATGTCCATACTATCCAAAGCAATATATAATTTTAATGCAATTCCTATTAAAGCTCCATTGTCATATTTTAAATATCTTGAGAAATAATACTTCATTTTATATGGAATCAGAAAAAGCCTTGAATAGCCATAACATTACTCAGCAATAAAAACACAGCAGGGGGAATCACACTACCAGACCTGAGACTGTACTATAAATCGATAGTGATCAAAACAGCATGGTATTGGCACAAAAACAGAGAAGTAGATGTCTGGAACAGAATAGAGAACCAAGAGATGGATTCAGCTGCTTACCGTTATTTGAGCATTGACAAGCCAATTAAAAACATTCAGTGGGGAAAAGATTTCCCTATTTAACAAATGGTGCTGGGTAAACTGGCTGGCAACCTGTAGAAGATTGAAACTGGACCCAAACCTTTCACCATTAACTAAGATAGACTCTCACTGGATAAAAGATTTAAACTTAAGACATGAAACTATAAAAAT
>CAUYPK010040290.1:0-13314 GCA_963574355.1 Loris lydekkerianus | reverse complement strand
TCATGGCTGGGAAGAATCAACATTGTTAAAATGTCCATACTACCCAAAGCAATATACAATTTTAATGCAATCCCTATTAAAGCTCCACTGTCATACTTTAAAGATCTTGAAAAAACAATACTTCATTTTATATGGAATCAGAAAAAAATCTCAAATAGCCAGGACATTACTCAGAAATAAAAACAAAGCAGGAGGAATCACGTTACCAGATCTCAGACTATACTAAAAATTGATAGTGATCAAAACAGCATGGTACTGACACAAAAACAGAGAAGGAATTCTTCAATAAGGAGCATTTGTTTTCCTTTTAGATTTTTCAGAACACCATCAGGGTTGCAGTAGAGGCATCTATTTAACACCACCCCCCTCCACCACACACACATACACACAATGTGTAAGATAATTTTGAAAAGACACTGCTCTTCCATTTCAGAACACCATCAGGGTTGCAGTAGAGGTGTCTATTTACACACACACACACACACCCACACACACACCACAATGTGTAAGATAATTTTGAAAAGACACTGCTCTTCCTGATACACAATGTTAATTTCCAAGAAAATGGCATACATCTTCTTTGTAATTAAAATTCTAGTCTTGCATATTATTCTCATTCTACCTAGAATTTTATAAATTTACTAGGTAACAGAAATAGACTACAGAAGACTTGGAAAGGAGTGATTAGAATGGCAAAGGTTATATCATGTGAGGAACAGAAAAAGAATATAAGAGTATTTACCTAGAGAGCAAGGTATTCTGAAAATATGATATGTAATTCTACTGTTTGATCATGGAGTAAGAGGATTAAATCAATTCATTGTGCCCCCACTAAGAAGGGCTAAGAATAATTATGGTGAGAATATGATTTTAATCATTAAGAAAAAATATTTTGAATACCAGCTATGTGCCACTATAATATATAACCATGAAATAACAAGTATAGTTCTTGCCTTTGTTTCAGCAGGTTAAAAAAGATGTATGTGTATATATACATGTACATATATGTGTGTGTGTGTGTGTGTGTGTATAGTTCATACAGTTATGAGACGGAAGTCTGCAGAGCTGATGATATAGTTCCAGTCCAAAGCATGGTAGCCTGGAGGCCCAAGAAAGTTAGTGGTACAATTCCCGTGGAAGCCAATGGGTACTCATGAGAGCTGATGGTTCAAATCAAGCCTGAAAGCAGTCTGCTAAAGAATTCCCTCTTGGTAGGGGAGACTGGAGTTTTTGTTCTATTCTTAAATTGATTGACTGAGGCCCACCTACATTATGGAAGGCAATCTGCTTTAATCAAAGTTCACCACTTTAAATATTAATCTCATACAAAAATATGCTCTAAGTTCACAGGTAAAATTAAAATTAACTGTCACAACAGGCAATTTCAGGGCTGTGAAAAAGGAAGCAGGAAGATCAGTTCTAAGTGTTGTATTCTAAACATTTTATATATTTTATTTCATACTGATCCTGGAAGGTAGGATCTTTTATTATCCCCATTTGACTTATGAAGAATCAGGGAAGCATAGGCATATTAAGTAACTTGTTTAAAAGTGATGGTTAAGTTTATGTGTCAGCATAGCTAGGTTGTGGTGCCAGTTTCTTCAGTCAAACATTAGTCTAAATGTTGCTATGAAGATATTTAATAGATGTGATTAACATTTAAAATAAGTTTCCTTTAAGTAAAGGACACACATGCATCTTTTCCCTTTTTTTATTTCCAAATACTAAGGGAGCACAAGTATTCACCTGATGCCATGTATAAGGCTTAAGTAAGGGCTTACAGTGTGCCTATCACCAGAATAGTGTTCACTGTATCCAGATAGGTAAGTTATTACCCCTCATCCACCCCAAATCTCCTCCTTTCTTGGTTTCCAATGTCCTTTACATATCTCTGTGCTCTTGATCTGTTTCTCTAAAGAACCCTGATTGATATTTTACAGTTACATACCACAGATTTGATTCCAGGCTATCTGGAATCTTAACCATGACACTATACTAGAAGTTTGAAGGTGGCTGTGATAATCTAGGCAAAGTATGATAAATATCTGAATTAGGAAAGTGTGAGAGTCCTACAAAAAATGCACAAGAACTAAGTACGATGACAATTTAACTTCCATTCTTCAGAACTGTGAGAAAATTAAAGAACCAATCTATGGTCTTTTGTTATGGTAGCCTGAGATGACTAATATAGACGCCCAGGGAGAAAAGTCCATTGACAGCTAGATATGTAAGTCTAAAATTCAAGAGAGAAATCTGGGCTACACTTATGGGAATGATTAGCTTGTATATGTTAATTAATTGAATTTATGACAGATTAATTAAATATCTGAGAGAGGGTAACATCAATAAATAAGGGAAGGAGTGGAAAAGTGGTCCATAAATAAGCTGGATAAGGTAAAAAAAAAAGTACAAGAAAAATCTACTATGTGGAGTCATGCAAAAACAAAGGTAAAGAAGTATTCACAGAAGAAATGGTTGTCATTGTGAAAGAAAACTTGCTTATAATCTGAGTGGCAACTTGAATAATACAGCAGCCCATAGATAAGAGTCACAGAGACTACATAGTAAATGCTCAGTAAATATGCTTCTAAGGCCTAATCCTGATGGTAAGGATCACAAAACCTCCATGAATTTCATAGATAGCATGAAAGACTTAGGCGCTCCTGAGAATTAAGCTACCTAGGCTAGTTTATGAACTTGTGATCACAATAAAATTTGTCTTTCAAACTTAAGTCCAGCTGGATGATAGTTCTGGTTTCTTTGACCAGGGAACATGTTACAGTGCACCTACAAGAGAAATGAGCACATCTGGCAGGCAATAGAGAAGACTTTTTTCTGTCTCTGTTTGTAAGTAAATAAGTAGGTACATTGAAGAGAATACACACACACACACACACACACACACATGTCTATACACACATGCATGTATATTTTTATATGGCCACATTGGTTTATCAGTCAGGGTTCTCCAGAGAATCAGCTGGATATGTATGTATGGAGAGAGAGAGAGATTATGAGAAATTGGCTCCTACAGTTATGGAGGCTGGTAATGAGGACCAACAGGCAGGAGATGGAAAGCCAATGGTGGCATTTCTGCCCAAACACCAGTAGCCTAGAGACACAGGAGAGCCATGTGCAGTTCCATTCTGCAAGAAGTCTACTGGAGAATTCTTTTTCTCAGGGAGGCTGGTCTTTTCAGTCTATTCAGCCTTCGACTGATTATAAGTCCCACCCACATTATAGAAAGTAATCTACCCAGAGTTTTGTTATTTAAGTGTTAATTTCATCCAAAATACTCTCCAAGCTGATGCATAAAATAAACCATCACAATTGGTAATGTGAATTTTTCCCAGCTTTTTCTCTTTACTCTGTTCCAGTGGTTCTTACCCCAGAGTTGATTAGTTTCCACACTACCATATACTGATCATACTCTAATGAAGATTTGCGGAAACTCTGTTAGCTCTAGAAATTTTGGCCTGCCCAAACCCCCAAATTGATCTTTTCAATTCATGGACATGCCCAGGATTTGCAAACTCTCTTTAGATAATAAACTGGATAACCATAGAGTCCCGTTGTTTGTTTACTCTCTCTCTAAGGAGTCGTGGTGCTTTCCTTCCTGTTATTTAGTATCGGAAAATGATTGTTTTATGTTTTGCTCAGTTTATAATTGTTTAAGGGAAGAGGTTAAATATGTTTTTTGTAACACAATTTAGCCAAAATCAGAACTCCTTTTCATAAGGTTTTCTTTGTAAAAAGGATTATACTGCTACATGTAGTTTTTGGTTTGTTTGTTTGTTTTAATTTCAAATTATTATGAGAGTACAAGTGTTTAGGTTACATTGTTTTTAATTCTAAGGTAAAGTTCATGTTGTAGTTGAGCCCTCCACTAGGCGGCATGTTGAACACCCTGACGTTGTGAACATTAGGTGAGATCCTGCCAATCACCATCTTCTTTCTCCCTCCTTTCTCCTCCCCCTTGCTAGACCATACTTTGTGTTTTCTCTTTTGTGTGGGCAAGTAGTTGTTTATATATTGGTTTCATATTAGTATTGAGTACATTAGATGCTTGTTTTTCCATTCTTGAGATACTTGATTACAAACAATATGTTTCAACTTCATCCAGGTAAACACAAAAGATGAGCGCTTGGTTGCTTTCCTGTCTTGGCAATTGTAAATTGAGCTTTAATAAACATTCTAGTGCAAATATTCTTGTGGTAAAATGATTTTTTTTTTCTTCTGGGTAGATACCTAGCAATGAGACTGCAGGATTGAGTGGAAAGTCAACTTTTAGTTCTTTGAGAATTCTCCATGGTTCTTTCCATAGAGGATGTATTAGTTTGCAATCTGACCAGTAGTGCAAAAGTGTTCCCTTCTCTTCACATCCATACCAGCATCTACAGATTTGGGACTTTGTGGTAATAGTTAATCTCACTGAAGTTAGGTGATATCTCAGAGTGGTTTTGATTTGCATTTCTCTGATAAAGAGGGACAAGCATTTTTTTCATGTGTTTATTGGACATTTGTCTGTCTTCTTCAGAGAAGTTTCTGTTCAAGTCTCTTGCCCACTTATAAATGGGGTAACTTTTAAAAGATAAAATCTTGATTTCTAAAAATATCTAAAGGTAATGCTGGATATTCATTAAATTTGTTTGCCACCTTATACATCTACCTTTGGAAAAAAACAATACTCTTAACTTTAGTAAACTTCTCTGTACAGATAATTCTGTGAAATTGAATAAATTACTTAACACTTCTTAGCTTCAATTTTTCTATTTACAGATGGTAATTAAATCTAATATCATTTGTAAAAATACCCGGTACAAAGAATACCTAAAAGTATTAGAATGATCAAAAGAACCCACAGGTTTCTGGAGTAGGGAAAGGGCAGGGAGAGCCAGTAATATATTCCAGGGATTATTATATTCTCCTGGAGCTGCCAGGCAACGATATAGTGCATCAGCTTGAAAGGAATACCAGCTTTGTGGCCAAAATTTCCAATCTGAAGGCAGTCTGCTGGAGAATGTCCTTTCTCCAGGGAGGCCCTATGGAAAACAGTTTGGTGGTTCTCAAGTAAAACGTAGAATTCTATATGGCCCAGTGATTCCATATATATGTGTGTATATATATATATAAGAATTGAAAACAGATGTTCAAAGAAAAAAAAAAAAAAAACCTCGTACATCAGTGTTCATGCACAGTAGCCAAAAGATAAAAATAACTCAAATGTCTATTAGTAGATGAATGGGTATACACATGCCATAAATCCATACAGTAAAATGTTATCCAGCCATAAAAGAAATGAGAGTCTGGTATACACTACAACATGAATGAACCTCAAAAAACATTATGTCAAGTGAAGGAAGTCAGACACAAAAGGTACATATTTATATGAAATATTCAGAATAGGCCAATCCTTAGAGACCAAAAGCAGAGTAATTGTTGCCAAGGGGTGTGTGTGTGGGAGGGAATTGAGGTGAGTGCTTTGGGTATGGGATTTACCTTTGGAGTGATAAATAGTTCTAAAACTGGATAGTAATGATGGTTACACAACACTGTGAGTTTATTAGATGCCATTGTTTTGTGCAACTTACTTTAGTTGAAATGGTCAATTTTATGTTGTTTGTATTTTATTACAACAAAAACATAAAAGGTGACTATTAACAGTAGTTCTTTTTCTTTTTTTCCCTTTCTCTGTCCTAAGAACCAACGGCTGCTAGGACGTTATCTATATAGTCCCTAGGCCAGTGAAGCTGTTGTCTTGCCCAGGATGGTGGCTCCTTGGAATATGTCCTATTTCTGTCCAAGCCTGCTTTTCCCAGCCAGTGACATCCACTGGAGACTAGGTTTTTGGTTTGTTAGTGATTAAACCTCTTCTGTGCTAGACCTGGATAGCTCCGAGAGAACACCATGCCAGGTGGAGAAATTATTAAGTGATCATGCATGCCAAAGCCTAGCCTTCAGACAGGTATAAATGTCTGTTTCTATGCTCCACCTAGCTTGTCTCCCCACTGCCATTCCAAATAGAATGTCAACTTTCTCTCAGAGCTTCCTGCCTTCAATCTGCTTTTTGTTATAGCTCAGTAGTCCAACTTCTCCAGCAAAAAATCTGGCTTGTATGTAGTCAAAGGAAGATTTTCCATGTCTAGAAAATCATGACAGCACTCCATTATCTACAACATTTAAAAAGCAGCAAAAAGAAAGAGGTCAAGTTGAGCTTAGAAAAGAATGATATAGGTGTCTATTCATTCCATGGACATTTTGAGTGCCACCTTTTTGAAGTCATTGTTTCAGGTACAATAGGGGTTAGAAAGAGGAAAATATTTCATCAAGTATTTATTGAGCACCTACAATTGCCCTTGAACCTAGAGGTACAGTAGTGATTGACATAGATGTAATCTCTGAATTTAAGCAGCCCAAGAGAGAAAGGGATTCATCTTTTCTTTGAAGGATGAAGGGAAAATTTCTGGAGGCATTATTTTTGTCAAACAATAAAAGTTGAATTACCATTGATGATGGAGAAGGAAGTGGGTATGTAGAAGAGTCCTAAACAGGAAACAGAGGGAACCTTAAATCTATAAAAATCTGTGTCTCTCTTTTCTATTTGC
The DNA here is from genome assembly GCA_963574355.1 of Loris lydekkerianus. Lineage (NCBI taxonomy): Eukaryota > Metazoa > Chordata > Mammalia > Primates > Lorisidae > Loris > Loris lydekkerianus. Next base: position 6,709 of record CAUYPK010040290.1, on the reverse strand, counting down.
TAAAAGTATGATTTTTCTTAAGACTTTTGTTTATCTCATTCAATGCTCTCTAACATTGTTTTTATCATCTTCATTTAATAGGCAAAAGTTCAAAGACATAATTTGAACTTGTCTTATTGTCTACTAGCTAGTAAGTAACAGCTAGGATTCAACTCCAGATCTTTCTGAGGCCAAAGTCCCTGCTGTTTTTACTATACCACTCCATTTGTCTAGAAGGCAAGAGAATAGTTATTGCAAGGCAAGCTGATCTGTGAACACTTCATTAGAGAAAAAAACAACCTAACCTGAAAGTGATTAGAAAAAGCTTAATAAGGAAGATGATATTTTAAATGTGAAAGATTAGTAGTAGACAAATATGTGTGTGTATGCGTGTTTGATTATGTGTGTGTGTGACACGCATGCTGGGTGGGTGAGAGGTGAGGGTGAAGTTTCCAAAAGAAGGTGTAACACATGCAAAGACCTCAAGGCATAAAGGAATCAACTGCTGTCTGGCAGGCTAAAGTTTTACTTGGATTTGTGTTTTGTCATGGTGTGTGTACAATCTCTCCCTTTAAAATGGTTGATAATATCTATCCATGTTTGTTAAATGGAACAGATACTGTTTCATTCATCCACTCCAACCCCACAGAAATAAGTCTGTCTCTTCTCACCATGCTTCCATCCCCCTCACTTCGTGGAATGAATATTGGATTGGACGGCGAAGTGTTTCAGAAAAGGAAGCTGTGACGATTTCTAAATGAATTAAATCAGGAGGGTTTTTCAAAGGGGAAAAAGGTATCATTTGTGATGGTTATAACTCCCACCTATACCCACTAAGATTCTTGTACTTGTGCAGGTTAGACTCTCCCATGGTAAATAAAATTATTACTTAATCTTTCAAAATGGAGAGATCATTTTTTTTTTTCTCCTTCCTCAGACATTTCATTTTAAACAGGCTCATGCTATTGTTTCCTTCCCTGTCTCTGTGCTAGTGAAAACAGTGAAAACAAAAGCGATTAGCATTGAGAAAGTTGCATCAAGGTATTTAAATAGAGGGTAATGACATAGGCAGCTGAAAAACATAATTATTGGCCACAGGAATTTCTGGGGAAGGCAAACAAATATTTGTATTTGTTATACCATTGTTTGAACATCTACCATGCCTGTGCTAGGTATTAAACGAGGTTCTTTTTAAATAGTATTTCATTGACTCCTTAAAACAGCACCATATAGTGTATGTTATTATTGTTAGGCTTATGATATAGTTAATTATAACTTTATCTTTTTTATTATGGTTATGAGCTCTTCAAGAACAAAGATCATGTGTTATTTATCTTTTTATCTCTAGCATATAGCAGAGTGCCTGGCACATAATAAGTGCTCAATATTTTTATTTATTTAGTGAATAAATAGAAGTAATTGTTCAGGAAGGTTCTATCCAGTATTTTAGAGTATGTGATGAAAGGTTTCTTGTTTATGTGAGAGTATTGAACAATCTAGTAAGTTTAAAACCTGGTAAAAATTAAGACTCAATGTGAAAAGAACTTCAAATACTGTATATCTACTCATGTAAACTCATAACTCTCCTCCCCCAACAAAGTGACAATCTTCTAAATATAGATTATAGTAATTTAGTTTCAAACAACTCGTTTTCAGCATCTGACATGCTTATTAACCCCAGGTAGAAAAATTATTGTGGTGCATTAATTTTTCACCAGAGAAGACATTTGTCATCTGTGCAAGTATCATTAGTGCTTGCTACAAAGATGGAAATGACATACTGTCCCTGCTGAATGAAGAACACAGTAGAATTTTAAATAGTATCAGTTGGGTTCTCTAGGCCAGCCAACCCCATGTACTTTGGTGCCTTCATTAGACAAGGCTCATGTGACATCAGTAAGAGTAGAGAGAGCAGTTTATATATACTGGGAAATGCAGATATGAGTGTTGTATTTGATTTTTATTTTTCTTGTCAACTTTATTGGTGCTAGTAGGTTTTGGTGTTGCCCGAGGCTTGTCTTTGCAGTCTTCTCTTCTTTCTCTGTTTTCTTTTTCCACTCTCATGGGTCATACACTATCTATATGTTAACGGCTTTCATCTCTGCCTCCAGGCAGGCTCTACTGAACTCTATACCTTCTTATGTAGCTGCTAGCTGTCTAGACGAATATACTGAAAACCTTCTGAGACACCTCAAATCCAGTACAACCAAATTTTACTCATTATTGTCCTCTATCTTCAGACTTGATTATCATACAATGAATGTTGAAAGGACATTTTTGTCTCAGAATTTCACTTTAAGCCTCCATAGTAGAGTCCATATGCAGTTGATACACTCACATTCTAAGGAATGGTTGCTAGATGCATCCCTTAGGACTTTTAAAGGGTGACTGACCTTACCCTAAGATCGTCACCCAATTATCTAATTCCATACTATATACAGGAGGACTAGAAATTCAAAACAGAATCATTGAAGCAGTGAAGCATATTCCAGTCAAATGTAGTGAGTCTAGGAGTCTCTGATAAGGAGAATGGGGTCATTTGCACAAAAAGAAGATGCACTCCCTGCCATGCAGCTGGCTTTTTACCCACTTTAGGCTGTCATCAGTCAGTGTAGAGTGGGGATTTTTTGGAGAGTTTTACATATATACAATGGTTTAGAGATGTATGGGAATATAGATACTGATGCTTATTCTTATTTCAGAATTAAGAATTTGGGAGGCTGGCTAGAATCATCCCTGGGGGTAAAGGGGAGAAAAAGAGAGTCATGCCTAACTTCTAATATTGTGAGGCAAGAAATCATGTGTGTACAATAAGGAAAAGTAGTCTAGTTTGAGCCTTTCCAAGAGTATCACCTCTAAGATTGTGGCTTGTGGGGTGAGGATATCCCAGGAAGTATGGGGTGTGCCACAGGGGGACAGAAGTTGAGGGATATTGTACATAGTTGGCCGTACAGCCCCATTACTTATGTTAAAGAACTATGGAGTGCCAAGTTCTCTTTAGGGTCTTCCAGATGAAGCCCACATGTGGGCTACACAAGAGGATGGGCACAGGAATACTTCCCACACAGAGACCACTGACAGCCAGATTACAACACTATTCATATAAGACCATAGTACTTGTGAAAGATTGTATATCAGAGATGTCAATGGGAAAAATCAAGAGTGACTTTTCTTTTTGTCTTGAACATCTGAAAGGAAGATGACATCATTCATTAACATGAGGAAATGGAGAAGATACAAGTTTCATAATTAAAGAGTCTGTTTTGATACATGTTTGAGATGCCTGTTAGACATTAAATTATACATTGTTTGTTCTTTTGGTCTATACTATTTTTATTCCAGTACTATGTTGTTTCGGTTACTATAGCTTTTTAGTGTAATTTGATATCAGGTAATGTGATGCCTCCAGCTTTTTGCTTTTGCTGAAAATTGCTTTCATTATTTGGGTTCTTTTATGGTTCTGGGTAAATTTTAGGATTTTTTTTTTCTATTTCTGTGAAGACTATTATTGACATTTTGATACAGATTGCACTGAATCTGTGGAAGATTTCCTTGGGTCATATTCATGTTTTAATAATGTAAGTTCTTCTAGTCCTTGAACATTGGATGTCTTTCCATTTGTTCATATACTCTAATTTCTTTCAACAGTGTTTTGTAGGTTTTATTGTAGGTGTCTATCACTTCATTTGATTTGTCTTTAGGTCTTATTTTATTTTTTTTGTAGCTATTTTGTGTGGGATTGCCTTCTTGATTTCTTTTCACCTAGTTCATTGTTTGAGTATAGAAATGCTAATGATATTTTTATGTTGATTTGTATCCTACAACTTACTGAATTTGTTTATCAGTTCTAAGAGGTTTTTTGGTAGAGTCTTTAGTTTTTTCTAGATATAAGATCATGTTGTCTGCAAACAAACACTTTGATTTTCTCCTTTCCAATCTGGATGCATTTTATTCATTTTCTTGCTTAATTGTTCTGGCTAAGACTTCCATTGCTATGTTTAATAAGCGTGGGGAGAGTGGGCATTCTTTTCTTGTTCCAGCTCTTAGGAGATAAGTTTACAGCTTTTCCGCATTCATAATAAAGTTGGCTATAGGTTTGTCATATATGTCCTTTATTATGTTGAAGTGCTTTCCTTCTGTACCTAATTTATTGAGTGTTTTTATCATGAAGGGATTTTTGGTTTTATCAAATTCTTTTTCTGCATTCATTGAGATCATCATATAGATTTTATCCTTCATTTTATTGATGTGTGATGTATGATGTCAATTGTTTACATGTGTTGAACCATCCTTACATTACTGGAATAGATTTCACTAGATCGTCGTATATTATCTTTTTGATGTGTTGTTGGATTTTGTGTTGTATCCTTGTTTGGTTTTAGTATCGAGGTTATGCTGTCCTCATAGAATGAGTGAGAAATGATTTTCTTTGCTTCAATTTTTTTAATAGTTTAAGAAGAATTAGTGTCAATGCTTCTTTAAAATTTTGGTAAAATTCAGTGGTGTGGCCATCAAGTCATGAACTTTTCTGTTTTGGAAAGAATTTTTGTTGCTGATTTAATCTTATTACTAGTTATTGGTCTCTTCAGATTTTCTGTTTCTTCTTGGTTTAATATTGGTGGTTTGTATGTGTTCAGTAATTGTTTCATTTCCTGTATGTTTTTGAGTTCATTGGGACATAGTTGCTCAGAGTAGTTTCTAATGAGCCTGTCATATCCACTGCCTTCTGTAATATTCATTGTGATGTCTCATTTTTTACATCTGAATTTATTTGAGTCTTCTCTCTTTAGTTTTTAGTAGTATATCTAGTGGTTTGTCAATTTTCTTTGTTTTTTCTTTTTAAAAATTTGATCTGTATGTTGTTTCAGTTTTGATATTTTTATTTTCATCTTTTCATTTTATAAATTAAGCAACTAAGGTTTGTGAGTACACTCATAGCTAGTAAATGTCAGAGCTTCTATTCATGCCTTGATCTTTTGACACCAGTTTTCCCTTTGCCTTCTACTAAAATCTTATCTAGAAGCCAAAAATATAGAAAGTTCTTGAATCCACTCTAACTCATTCCAGAGTAACTCATTATATTTAACTTATATATACAAAAACTAATTTGTGCCTAGAATTTCAGTAGGCAATGACAGACCAACAAGTCTTATTCATGTTTAGGTCTCTAGCCCTTATTGTTTGCACACACATGTGGTGCTTACTTAAGGATTGTCGAAATTAACATAGAATTAATAAACAAGGCCTTTTCCTTGAGATACATTTCTTCTCGTGATGAAGAGAAGCATATGTAAAACTATAATATGGAGAATATTCTTTTTTTTTTAATTTGTGAAACTTAAACTTCATATTTTTATTAATTTTGTTCTTATAAATAATAGACCTATATAAACTGTGCTAGGCTTTGTAAATTGCTTTTTCAACTTAATAGATCAGTGATTATTCTCTCATGTTAGTAAATGATAACCTACTTAATCTTTTTTTTTATTGTTAAATCATAGCTGTGTTCATTAGTGCAATTGCCTGTACCCATTCTAAGATGTACGATAGATGTGGCCCCACCCATTACCCTCCCTCCATGAAAACCTCCCCCCTCCCTTCCCCTTCCTTGGCCCTTTCCCCATAGTCTTGTGCTATAGTTGGGTTATAGCCCTCATGTGAAAGCTGTAATTTAGCTTCATAGTATGGCTGAGTATATTGGATACTTTTTCTTCCATTCCTGACATACTTTGCTAAGAAGAATATATTCCAGCTCCATCCATGTAAACATGAAAGAGGTAAAGTCTCCATCTTTCTTTAAGGCTCCATACTATTCCATGGTGTGCATATACCACAATTTGCTAGTCCATTCGTGGGTCGATGGGCACTTGGGCTTCTTCCATGACTTAGCAATTATGAATTGGATTGCAATAAACATTCTGGTACAGATGTTTTTGTTATATTGTGACTTTTGGTCTTCTGGGTATAAACCTAGTAAAGAAATTATAGGATCTAATGGCAGTTCTATTTTTAGGTCTCTAAGTATTCCCCAAACATCCTTCCAGAAGGAACATATTAGTATGCATTCCCACCAGCAGTGTAGAAGTGTGCCCCTTTCTCCACATCCACACCAACATTTCTGGTTTTGGGATTTTGTTATGTGGGCTACTCTTACAGGGGTTAGGTGATATCTCAAAGTGGTTTTGATTTGCATTTCTCTGATGATTAAGGATGATGAGATTTTTTTCATGTTTGTAGATTTTGCGTCTGTCTTCTTCAGAGAAGTTTCTCTTTAAGTCCCTTGCCCACCCTGAAATGGGGTCTTGTGTTCTTTTCTTGCTAATACGTTTGAGTTCTCTGTGGATTCTGGTTATTAGACATTTATCAGAGGTATAACCTGCAAATATTTTCTCCCATTCTGAGGGCTGTCTGCTTGCTTTACTCACTATGTTCTTGGCTGTTCAGAAGCTTTTTAGTTTGATCAGGTCCCAACAGTGTATTTTTGATACTGCTTTAACTGCCTGGGGGGTCCTCCTCATAAAATATTCACCCAGGCCAATTCCTTCAAGAGTTTTCCTTGCACTTCCTTAAGTATTTGTATAGTTTCATGTCTTAAGCTTAAATCTTTTATACAGTGAGAGTCTACCTTAGTTAATGGTGAAAGGTGTGGCTCCAGTTTCAATCTTCTACAGGTTGCCAGCCAGTTTACCCAGCACCATTTGTTAAATAGGGAATCTTTTCCCCACTGAAT
>CAUYPK010040287.1:0-17207 GCA_963574355.1 Loris lydekkerianus | reverse complement strand
TATCTCAGGAATGGAAGAAAAAGTATCCAATGTACTCAGCCCTACTATGAAGCTAAACTATAGCTTTCACATGAATGCTATAACCCAACTATACCACAAGACTATGGGGAAAGGACCAAGGAAGGGGAAGGGAGGGGGGAGGTTTTGGTAGAGGGAGGGAAATAGGTGGAGCCACATCTATGGTGCATCTTGGAGTGGGTACAGGCGATTGCACTAATGTACCCAGCTATGATTTAACAATAATAATAATAATAATAATAATAATAATAATAAAAGATGGGGACTTTACCTCTTTTATGTTTACATGGATAGGGCTGGAACATATTCTTCTTAGCAAAGTATCTCAAGACCAGAAGAAAAAAGTACTAATCCAAATCTACTAAGTGTAGAGTATAAATGTCTTAACGTAAGACAGTGCAGTGAAGGCTATGTTAACCAGTTGGATGAAAGTATTTCAAATGATACATAAACCCAAAACAGGGTGGAACCTGTGGCTCAAAGGAACAGGGTGCCAGCCCCGTATGCTGGAGGTGGTGGGTTCAAACCCAGCCCCTGAAAAACAAACCGAAAAACTGAAAAACAAACAAACAACAACAACAAAACAACAACAACAACAACAACAACAACAAAAACCCAGCACATTGTATTTCATAAGTGCATTATTGCAATATTTTTCAATTAAATATGTATTGGTAATATTTTATATTTTTCAAAATTCCTATAGCATACATTTAAATTTCTTTTACAGTGATAATAAAAAAGAAGCAGAAGTCTATTATTCATATAATCACATTTTTTTAGAGGATTTAAGCTCTATGGGCATAATAGATTCAAGAAACCCTCTTTCTCCATTACATATGGTTTAGAAATAGAAGTTCAATAAGCTTGTGAATATCCTAGATTACAAAACATTTTGTGCTTAGATGTATCTTTTTTTCTAGTTTATTTTATTATTAATTATTACACAAAAGAAGCCCCAATAATTTATGGGCTACACCAGGGTTATCTTCCAAAAATCATGCTACTTAAGAAATAGGTATAAGACATAAAGTATATTGAATTTTTAAAAATTCAACATTTATTTATGTACATTATGAAACCTCAGATGAATAAGTTTGGCATGAAATATATTTAGCATTATTTATACAAAAGAAATGAAATATTATGAGTAATATAATTTAGATATTATAACCATAGAATACATTATAAGAATCTAAAATGCATGTTTTTCTTGAGAATAATGAATATAGGAAATGCCATTTAAACATAATGATGATTTGGACCTACTGAAAGAAAAAAAATCAAATCCCAATTCCACTCAATCTTCATCCTTCCTTCAGAAATTAAAATAGAATTCAAATCCATGATTAGCATATCTTTTGTTCCCTTTCTAATGTGTTTTAACACTATGAATAATTTTGAAGACATATTCTTTCTGTCATGATTTTTCTTTCTTTTTTATGCTACTTCATACTCAGTCACTTAAATTAGTATAGTGCAAGAAAGAAATGAGCCATTAGTTACAAAGAATTTAAACTTGGGAAATTACAATTAACACCTTCACATTCATTTTTAATATTTCACCTTTCAGAATGCATTAAGTCACCAGAATTGTAGATTTACTTAAATCTACAAGTCTAGTTGTACCATTTTAATCTATGAAGTGCTGATAAATGCCTCAGATAATCTCATCTGCTTACAAATGTGTAATCCTACTAATTCAGAAAATGTCCATTAGAAATACTGTTTATAACTAGAAATGTAGTGTTAAGCAGATACTTGATTTTCTCTGTGAAAAAATGTTATGAACAGTATAGGCTTAATGAAATTTGTGAATAAACCTTGCAACTTTGGTACCTATTAATTAGCATTGGCTACATTAAAACCTAGAAGGGAAATATTGTATAATTTTATAGATATAATGAGTGAACTACATCAGTTAAATTTATATTTAGTTGAAGACAAAAGTGTCGTATAAGAATCGTTATAAATTCTATTATATGGAGAGTATAAATGTCTTAACACAATAATTAAGAAAGTAAGGTGAAGACTATGTTAACCAGTTTGCTGTAAGCATTCCAGATTGTATATAAAACCAGCACATTGTACCCCATAAATGCATTAATGCATACGGCTATGATTTAATAAAAAAAAAATCATTATAATTTAATTAGTACTTAATACTCGACTTGAAATGGACACATTGAAACATTTCGTTTTCAGAAAGAAGCTTACGCGCTATAGATGATTTTATCTGCTGTTCACTTTCGATATCACTCTTCCAATACTCTTGAAAACTAGATCAGTGAGCAAAATCATAATAAACTGTCATTCAATTTCTACAACTTAACACCACTCCTAACTGCAGAATTCTTACAACAGTAATGAAAAATTGGCTTAAGAAAAGTGTGAACTCAAAAAATGAACTAAAGAAATTACAAGTCTATGATCTAATTGTCAAATTGTTTTTCTTACACAAGCCTCATCATGAACCCTGTTTCCTTTAATCTTTCCTCATAAAGCATGTCTACAAATGGAATTCCTAAATTTTCCTCACTGCTGTTTGTGGATACATTTGGAAAATCTTTCAAAAGACTATTTATCTGATGCAATTTAATTGATAGACTCTTGTCAATCTTTCTCTTGTTCTAAAACAATAGAAAGCATTTTCATATTAGCAACATATCCATCCTCTATTCCTCAGTATCTACAATTACCTACACAATAACAGGGCTCAGGAGAGAATTAATTCATTGTAATGATAGGCATAATGCACAATAGAGTTTCAGTATTGTGAAGCCCTCTCTGGCAACATTGTCACCCTCCTATTTTGTCTTCTCCAAGCCGTTATCTTCTGAGCTGTATTCAAATTGTAACAACCCAGACCCTCTGAGGTTACTAGATTTTGCCACGAACAGTTTCGCCTTACTAATTACTGTTCATGTGGTGCGTGAATGGTGTAGACTTGTGCTTGAAGAAGCTGTATCCAGTCCAACAATAACTTCAATAATGGCAATATAATTTGGGAGTCATCACCTGGAAACATGTGAGTTTTAGGAAAAACACAAGAAATTGACAAATTAAATTACACCTTGAACATAGAAACAGATTTACTATGAATCTTTCTGCTGTTGGCATAGGTTTTTAGGCCTTAGAATTCCCATCTGCACAATGAAGATGTATTTTCGATTATCTCTAATATCATTTCAAATGAAAACCATATACTTTATGTTTTCTGGCAGTGATTTTAAGACCCATTATTTATCATGGCACACAGTGGGGTTTTATCCAGGTTGGTTATAGTGCTACGCAGTTGATGCTTTCCAATTTGCAAACCAACAGCTTTCTTGACAGGATATGGTGGACTGTATGCAAGCTAGAGTGTTTTTGCATTCAAGAAGAAATATTTATTTCAGTCTTGCTAGTTAATTTCTTGTTTTAGTATCTATAATAGTCATATCAATATTTCCAGTATTGGTTTACACACTTATACATATGTAGTATTTTGCTATTCTTACAATCATTAGGATTTCAAGTTGTGTTTTTATACAGTGATCCATCCTGTTTTTATTTCTCATTGAGTTACAAATCACATCACACTTTGTAAACAATATGGTGAGCACTGGAACAGTTTTTAACTTGATAATTATAGCTCATGACTTTCACTGTCACCTTAAAATGAGACTTTCAAGTTGCCATAGAAGGTCAGCTCATTGATTTTGCTAAGTTTGAGCAGAAGTGGCTGTACTCTTATTGGTAACTGTAACAAGTGTTATCTGCCTATATTGATTGTTTACTCTCCATTATTATGGTAAATTGCTATTGTAAAAAATAAATGATGCAGAATATTTCTGGCCCAGATGATATGGTAACATTTACATACGATGTGCCCCCATCTTTGTAGATTTACTACTATAACCTCTTTAATCATTTCTGTTTAAAATACCATGAACTGTAAAGCAGAAACTAGCCTAATGACACAACTAATGAAGGGAACATGACACTTTTAATTTCAAAATAAACATAATGTCATGTCATGATATTTATTTTGTCATGTCATATTTTTACTACTACTCTTCACAATAAACCTAAAATAAATTTATATAATCTTTAATCTTATTTTCACTCATTCATTCTAAAACTAGTGTTAACCAGGGTAAGGTTTCTATTTCTAATATATACTACATGCTTAAGGACTATTTTATTTACAAACACATACATATTAAATTACCTATAAAATATGAGTAAGCATATCTATGTTTAATGTTAAGTCTTTAATTCACAATAAATTAATGATAAATATTTGGCAATATCTATGTTGTTTGGACAATCTGTCCTTCCCCCTCACTAGGTGAATGTTTGTATGATTATCCTCTCAAAATTTTCCTAAGTGTGTTACCTTCCTGCAAGTTTTAAAATATATATTTACTCCATTAATGATTTTATAAAGAGAGAACATATCAGAATTCTGAAAAACAACAAAAGAATAGCAAGAATATCAGCTTTTCAATTCAGTATTTTCTTAGAATAATATTTCTTAGAATAATATAATTCTATTTTCTTAGAATAATAGATGGCTTCTCAGCACCAGAATAAGGTACTCATTCCATCATAATATCAGGACTGAAGGGCTGTTAAGAAGCTGAAACAAACTTACTAAATTGTTGTGAAGATATTAAAGATTAGATTTAAAATATTTTTTAAAAAATAATGTGTTAATTTTATGATTTCTCCTAAAAGCAATTTTTTTAGCCTAGTATAAAAAAACCAGTAGGTATCACAGTTAACAGGGAATATATTTAACTCCTGGAAAACTTAAGGAAATAATTGTCTTTCAATTTCTTTCTTCTGGAAATTAAATGGAAATATTGGTAAATAGTGAGATCCATAGTGACAATCATAGTCATGTGTGAAATGATTACTATATTATAAGCTAGATGCATGCTTTAGCTTTACCAGCCTTGCAGAATCATTTTAAACAAACTTAAAAAAATAAATTCTGCTTATGAATAAAGAATATTATTGAACTATGTTGTTAATAAAAAAAATAACATTAGCAAATGAAAAAATGTGAACAGAAAATAGAATAGCATTCAATTTATTCTTTTCTCTTGTGTTTCAGACTTATTCTCTAGAGTGATATAAATTTCAATTTGATTATTTTCACAACCTTGTATCCAAAATTTAGCCAGACATTTAAAATAAAATTATAGTTGGTAAAAACTGGAAAATCGGAGAGTTGGACAATTACCTAAAATGGTAAAATGTTCAAATAGTATCCTATTTTAAGAAATTAAAAGCATATGAAGTATGACACTAAACACTCACTAAAATACAAGCACCACATATAAAGCAAAATAATAAGATCTTGTATGACTAGAAATCAAGGTGAAATCACCAAAATCTATAACGGAAACATTACATCGGAGAGTGACCATTTGAGTTTCCAGGATATATTTCAAATTGAAAAATGAAGACACCAAAGTGTACTTATGTGTTTGTCTTCTAGCATAACACCGGAATCTTTCCTCTATCCTCAAGAACAAGACGGCAAACGTAAACTAAATGATAGGATGGCAGAATAGTATGATGTTCAGTTAAACAAGGCATACCAATTAATATTAAGCTGAAAAAAGACATATGAAAAAATGCTCATCATCTTTAATCATCAGAGAAATGCAAATCAAGACTACTTTGAGATATCATCTAACTCCAGTGAGACTAGCCTATATCACAAAATCCCAAGACCAGAGATGTTGGCGTGGATGTGGAGAAAAGGGAACACTTAGAGAGCATCTTCACGTTATAGATGAAATAATTAAGGTTCAGGGCGAGCAAGTCACATCATTATCATCCCAGAGGATGACTTTAGTGACACCTGCCTCAGTAGCCTTTTTTCTCAGGCTTTTTAATATTTGTCATGTTGAGATAGTGGCCCATTTGGGGGATTTGTTTATTTAATTTGAATTTCCCTAATTACTACTGATTGAACATATTTCTAATATCTAATGGCTAATTGGGGTTAGTCTTTATTCAGCTGCTTGTCTGTATTCCTTGTCCATTTTTAAATTCAGAACATGTGCTTTTTTCTTACACATTTTTAGGAATTCTTTATATATTCTTTTTTTCACATTCATGTTTTATTTTAATTGTTTCAAAATATTAAGGGGATACAAGTGTCTTGTTACACAGCTATCTTGCATAATTCTGAATGCTAATGCTTCATTGTTTATATGCCTTGCAAATATATCTAGTCTGTATAACCTGTAACTCAGAAATTCTGTTACACATATACCTCTGAGAGAAACTTCTCACTCATAACCAAGGAAATATTGAGAATATTTCCTGTGATGCTATGTGTATAAGGACAAATTTGGAAATAGTCTAAATGTGCATTCCTTGAGTGAATGAATCATTAAATTATGATATATTCACATAGGGAAAATAGGAGCTTAAATGAATGAATTGGCTCCTCATGTTATTAACAGAGATGATGCTGGAAAATATTATGTTGACCAAAAAAGCAAATATCAAGTCAATACACACAGTATTTCCTATACTCAAGTTTAAAATCCCATAAAACAATTCTAAATATTATTATCAATGAATAGATAGAAGGAAAAGCAAAAAAACCCCTCACAGTGCAGAGCAACATTTTCTTCTAGCGAAGAATAAAAATTGGGTATTCAACAGGGTCTGCAACACTTCTTTAAAGGAAATTTGCAGAAAAAAGTAAAATATTAACACTGTATGTGTTAAGTTAGAGTTTGTGTATGTTTCAAATATTTCCTAACTAAAGAAAAAAGATGGCCAACAAAGTGTATCAGAACTTTCTTCTCGGCAGAGGTAACAGAATGTGCACCTCTCCGAGGCCTGGGAAACAGGATGCATTTGAGAAACCCGGAGAAACTTGTGACTGTGAAAGGTTCTGGTAAGGGGCTTGCTGGGAGAAAAGCATGAACTATCCCTCAGAAATGCCTTGCTAGCTGACCCAGAGTTGGGAGGAGTGTTCAGCCTATGAACATAATTTGGGAAGGGGAAATACATCAATGGAAATGATAGTTTTTGATTCGTTTTTTTTTGTTTGTTTGTTTGTTTTTTTGCAGTTTTTGACCAGGGCGGGGTTTGAACCCACCACCTCCAGCATATGGGGCCGGCACCCTGCTCCTTTAAGCCACAGGCGCCGCCCTAAACTTTTACAATCTATTTGCATTAATAGATTATAGGAGCTGAGAAGTAATTCAAAATTTATCTAGCCTGAACTTTTTTCAGTCACAAGAAAAATAAGGTCTAGAAAAATTAAAATGTAAAGTAAAGGGAGTGCATTTTGTCTCAGAATATTGAGCTACAACTAATCCATTTTGTGTATTTTTATTGGCTGACTCCTTCATTGTTGTGCCAACTATACTGGAGAGATACTAGGTTTTTGAGAGAATGGTACAAAGGATTGATAGACTGTGATTAGGAGGCAGAGATATGTTTTGAATAATGGAACATAGCAGTGCGGAAGTTTGCGCATCAAATAGGTGACACCAAGAAGGCTGTTAGCTGTGATCTGGAGAGAATGGGGACACTCACAGGGCACATTGGAGTTAAACTGCTGCCGCTTCACGACTGCCTTGGTGAGTACTGCCTGCTGGATGATCAATAGTATACTGGATTGCTTGGCCATAAGGCTCCAGTAAAGACTATCTTATTAGGTCACCCATGGCCAGCCTATGAAGGTCTACAATAGGTCGCTCATGGCCAGCCTATGAAGGTCTACAACAGGTCGCCCATGGCCAGCCTCTGAAGGTCTACAACAGGTGACCTCACATCACCACCACTAAGGTGAGTCATGGTGATTTTTTTCAGGGACTTTCTTTGGGTTATGGGCAAGCTTGTGAGACCTGTGAGCACAAGGACATCTCCCTCCATCTTGGGCACATTTCTCTGGGAATCACCATTAGGTTTAACTCTGGGAACAATAAAGGAGGCAGCTGAATGAACCACTCTGGCCACATTAGCCACATTTCCAAGTTAGAGATATTGATTTATGGATACCACAGAAACTTGATGTCTCTTTTGACGTGAACGCACGGGGTTGTTTAGAGAAGGAGTTCTTCTGAAGGTATCATCAGGTGCTTTTATTCCACAGCGCATCAATTCTACAATGAATTTATTAGACATCTTTCAAAAGAATAGGGAGCTTTGTCTCCAAGAGTTGAGATGCAAGACCAGCAGGTTTCAGCATGCTGATGATGGGGTAGACTAAATAAAAACATCATAGCCTTAAACTCTTCTTGGCCAACTCTCACTTGGACACCTTCAGAATAGTTAACTCTATTTTACACATTCTTAGAACCCCATGTTTCCTATGTAATATTTATGAATATTTTAATTACATATTTATTTGTATCCTTTGTATTTAATGTTTGTCCAGACAGACTGTAAACTCCATGAGTACAGGGATATCTGTTTTATCATTTGCAACATCCCAGAGCCTAGGCTGGTGTCTAGTAGGCATTCAACATATATTTGATGAATATATATGTGATTGAATGAGTAAGTGAATGAATAAGTAAAAAATGAGCAAGTTAAGAATCAATGGGTGGTGTTGGTAGAGCAGCGGGAACAAGAATGTGGAAGGCAGGCCCATGCAGGCCACCATGGAGGACCCAGTCCTTCAAGTAGTCAACACAAATTAAGACAAGGAGCAACAAATGTTTTAGGGGAAAGAAGGAAAATATTCCTGGGCAGTGGGAAAGCAAGAACCCCATTCTAAGGAAACAAGTTATCCTGTGATACTCCACAGTCAAATTTGACCTATTTCTTATTTTTTCATGGGTTGACCAACTCAGAATACTCTCAAGTGACCATTGTAGTATGGCCCAACAACCTAAAAAGACAATAATACCCAAAGAAGAATTAAGAGAATGTCTCTTTCAACACATATTTAGTCATTATAGAGTTCTGGACCCAGATAATCCTCAGAATCTTTACACAATGATTTGTTGTACCTGGCATCATCTTTTGTAACTTAATTGAACTACCTGTTCTTGAGATGACTCAGGACACAAAGACCTTGCATAAATTCAAGATGTTATTACTATTCCATAACCAGCTGATTCTCAATGACTTACCTTAAAGAACAGTACATGACTTCCACTGCCCCATGACATTTAAATCTTGGTTTATGAGATTCCCAGAAGAGGAAGTACAAAAAAAATCCAGAGCACAGAATTCAGTTGTCTGTGTGAGCTTGTTATCCCCTTCTCTGTTCAGCTTATAGCAATAGTTACATTAATCAAAAATATAGAAGTCTTACATGATATAAAATATTTTATTTTTAGTTTTGGGTTGAGGAACAGAGGAATAAATTTCATGATGATCATCACAGATGTTTATTTTAAAAACTGGTATTTTTAATTCATTTTTTTTGGTTCAAAAGTATACTGAAAACTCTGTGATGTTATTGCTCCTTTTGAGCATGTCACGTGCACACACAGGTTAAAGAAGTAGTTACAATCAGCCTTGATTTTGATATACAGTTTCTGCAGTAAGGTGATGTCATTAGTATTTTCAAAAAGATTACCTCCTTAGCCTCCATTAATTTAAATTGAGTGTGTATATAGTAACATTAAAGATTTCTGTTCTCTTTTGGAACAGATAAGAATTCAAATTTTTAAAAATAGACTTTATTTTTAAGAGCAGTTTTAGGTTTTCAGAAAAATTAAGCAGAAAGAGTTTCTAGTACCGTATATACTCGAGTATAAGCCGAGTTTTTTTGGCACGAAAAACCCGAACTCGGCACAAATTTTGTGCCGAAAAACTCGGCTTATACTCGAGTATATAGGTACTTCCTTTCTCTCCAAGCTTCACAGTTTCCCTTTTTTTTTTTTTTTTTTTTAATTAAATCATAGCTCTGTACATTAATGGAATCATGGGGTGCCATGCACTGGTTTTATATACAATTTGAAATATTTTCATCACGCTGGTTAACATAGCCTTCCTGGCATTTTCTTAGTTATTTTGTTAAGACATTTATATTCTACATTTAGTAAATTTCACATGTACCCTTGTAAGATGTACTGTAGATGTGGCCCCACCAATTACCCTCCCTTTACCCATCATCGCCCCTTCCCTCCCCTCCCTTTCCCCTATTCTTGAGGAAAACTATGGAAGAAAAAGTATCCAATGTACTCATCCCTGCTATGAAACTATTATAGCCTAAGAATATGGGGAAAGTTTCCCCTATTATTAACATCTTACTTTAGTGTGATACATTTTCATAATTAATGAACCAATATTAATATATTATTATTAATTAAAGCCCATAGTTTATCTTAGTCTTTGTGTGTCCCCCAGTTCTATCAGTTTTGACAAATACACAATGCCGTGTGTCCACCATTACTACACAGAATAGTTTCACTCCCCTAAAAATTTCATGTGCTTCAACTGTTTATCCTTCCCTCCCTGTGCTTCAACTATTTATCCTTCCCTCCCTCTCTCAAACTCCTCGATGATTTAAATTCATGAAAATTTGATTCATATTGTTCCACCAGCAAAATAGAATAATGCCAAAAGCAGTATACACAGGAAGAAGAGTAACTGCACTAGATTACAAAGGCTAGGGTGGACCTCTTTCTTAATGTCCAGTGTCTATTGTCTTAAGATTTGGTGCAATATGTGGGAAAAAAAATGTCAAAAATATGATAGAAATGAAGGGGCATTTAATTCTCATTTCATCATCTTCTTACCTTCAGGCTCTGTTTTGCACGGTTCATTGATAAATATGAACTTAAGTAACTTCTCAGAAGGATTATTAATTATTTTCATCATCTATTTTTTTCTCTAATATTGGAACATCCTCTCCCCCAGCCCAACGCACACAAAGACATGTCTGGAGTAAGAACAAGAATGGAAATTTTCTCCCTTCCTTTGCTATTGGAGATGAGAGGCACTCAATTATAAACTTTGTGAGTACAATTATCTCTCATTCCCAAGTCATTACAATAGTCACACACCCTTGTAACAAACACCATCTTCATCATGATCATGATCATCAGGAATTTTTACTAAGCACCTATCCGTGCATGATGCTGTTCAGCTTGACCTATCAGAAGGAGTTACCCGACAGTCTTTCTCCAGATGCCTGAAACTTGCCCAGAGCTTCGCCTGCCTCCCAGAGAGGGTGATGGGGTTAGGGAAACCTTTCTTTCACTCGGTATTGCCAAGCAGTCAGACATATAAAAGAAGGTAGAAGAGTCATTTCTCCACTCTTGACCAAAGGAACAGAAATTTCTCAGCTCTATAGCAGCTGAGCTCCCTAAAGAATGGCATATCTAATTCCTATGAATATGCATGTATTACCTTTTCCAGCTTTCATAGAATTCAACATTTCCTCTAGAACATGATACTTAATTGTTTTTCTTATTAGTTCAAAAAACATGTTGAGTACATTACCATGACTACTCCTTTACTTAATAAAAAGACTATTCAGTTTAAAAACAACTGACTCTTTTCATATTCAAGTTACTTTTTTGTAGCTATTATAAATTATTACCTTCCTCTACATCAGAGGTGTCTTATGACTAAAGGCCGAGACAGCCCCCATAATGCTCTTTAACAATGACTCTTATGTTTCTTTTGGTAAACTCATAATGTTAATTACACTGTGCACCAGATGGAGCGCCTTCCCTCAAGGACCTTAATGCACCTTGCAAATGTCATGAGTCATCAAAGCCCTTCTATAATGGAGGTAAGTATCCACGGTCACAATTTTATAGTTGAAGAAGCACAAAGAAGGTAAGTGTTTGTGTTTCTTAAAGTGAATATATTTCAGTCAAATGAGTTAGTCATCATCTAAGGCAGAGAAACTCAAGAATATTTATGGAACCAAGAAATGAACAAAATGGTTCATGAGAAACACTTGGTTTCCTGGCAATGAATACCTGGATCATATTATTTTGAAGAGTCACAGGTGAATAGACCGGAAGTTATCTACTGCTAATTAATCAATCTCTACAATGATTAGTGTAGAAAATGGCTGTTAGGCTTTTGTAGTGTTTTAGCAAATCTAAAAAATGAAAATGGCCAAACATTTTTGTAACATGATATCGAAATACTGGAATTTACAACTAAAAGATTCCAGAGGTTATTCAGTTAAACTTTCCCATATCATAGATGAGAAAATTGAGATCCAGAAAGGTTAATAGGTGGCTTGCATGAAATCACTCAGCATCTAAAACTTTAATTTGATTTCTTTTGTAGTTGCTCCTGTTTTGGAAAGGGTTTAATTTGGCTTGGTCACTCAGCTGGCATTAATGACTAGGATCCAGACTCCTTACCCTAACTCATCCATCTTCTCACTAAATTCCACTTCAAAAAACTTTAATTAGTGCCTTTTTTGTACCTTAAGTATCATAAAATCATAGGATGTGACATTTGTAAAGAGGTTATTTTTGTTATTATTTTCTTTAATCAATTAGGAATCTGATATTCAGGGAGTTTAAGGGATTACTCCAGGCCCCATAGATGGTTTCTGGAAGACAGAGGCCTAGAATTCCCCTTCTCTCTCTTTCTCCTACTTCAAAGTCTGGAACTTTAGTCTATTGATCATGATCCCAATAATCAAAACTTATTCTGATTTTTCTGAATTCCTCTCATAGTAATGACAAATGGGCAACAAGCATGGTAATATTAGAGATTTAAAGATGGAAAGAGAGAGAGAGAGAGAGAGCAGGACCTGTCATAGGTCAGTAGTAAATAATTGAGATTCTATCCATTTATTTGTTATTTTCTAAACCTGAGAATCCAGACGGTGATGGGTATAGTTCATCCTAAAGACAGTGAGACATTACAAGATCCCAAAGACCTTCCTGACTTTTCCAAGATTGAACTATTTCCATCACGATTTCAAGGTTGTGTATTTTTATTTATGATGGAAATTGTCAACCACAAGTAAAATGGATACTAGCCCTTATTGAATAAGAATATTTAGTTAAAATACTAAATGATGTTAGTTAAGCATCATTGATGATAGCTAAGAATTTCTAGCATTTTTATGAATTTTAAGTTTGAATCATCTCATTCTGCAATCATAATTCTTTAATTGAACAGGATCACCAAATGAAACAGAAGAATGCTTGAATTAGTTTTCAAGATAGCTTTTCCTCTATTATACATAGCCTTCTTCCCGTGGAAGTTAGTGCATAAATATACACAGATCATCAAGTCTGGTTTTTTTTTTTTTTTAATTCTACAATGAAATCATCCATATCAAATAAACCTTGCAATACAGTAACTTTCCATTTATATGAGGTTTTTAGCTAAAGCTGGTAATGAGTGTGGGCAGTTCTTCAGAGATCTCTGTAAGCTGCTGAAATAGATGACTCCTATTACAGAGATGGAGAAGGAGAGAGGAGGGGGTAGGGAGGAGAGTGGCTTAAGGTTTTCCTTGAGCCCCATTATCAAGTGGTCAAGTGTTCCTGTTATGTTTCAACTTTAATGACCAATGATGTATGTCTACAGAGGTTGTATTGGGCTATGATTCTGAAAGTAATAATAATCTTTATTCTGCTGGCTTTACATCTTATTTCCTTGGCACACGTAGGCTCACCATCTGAGAATGACTCCCTGCTGCTATATGTTTAGGAAATCAGTCTCAGAGTTCCCCGTTCCCGTTTATCTCTCCGTGTGTCCTGGGGTCTTTGAAAGGTTGTACTGTGGAATTTGTACTGCGAGTTGAATATTAATAAGATAAGGAGAAGAAACAAGTTTCCCCTTTCCTTTACAGCCCCAAACTGGCACTGTGAACAGGAAAATCAGCTCACTTGGGTAGGCCTACGTGTCCCAGCTCGGCTCAGTTCCCTGTTAATACCTCATGACAACTGGGGGGATCGCCTTACAACAGTGCGGATTTCCTAAGTAAAACATTCAAGAAATCAGCACCCTTTCCTTCAGTTGAGTGTTTTATTTTATTAGGAAAACTATGAAATTTTAGCCTGCTGCTCTTCTTTTTACTTTCTTTTTGAAGTACAGTTAAGGGTTAGCAATGATATTTAGCACAAGAAACAAAGCATCTCCAACCCCCTAAAGAGATACATCAATAGTCCATTTTATGCCTGTAGTTTGTAAGTACAAAAGCTTATTTCTATAGATTTTCCCTCTGGCAGACTCTTACTTTCCTCTCCTTGTCTAGGCTCTCAACTTCAATGTCAAAGAGGCAAAGGATCTATAGACAAATATTTTAGGTTGTATGCAAGTGAGGCTTAGAATGAGAAAAGCTGAGCTGGGACGTTGAATCTGCGCTCTTTCCCTTTATTCTCCTCTATGGCTGATGGATAGGTAAAGCCAGAGGCAGTGTTTTAATCAGAGGTTATCACACGTTGAGCTCTTACATCTTTTATCACCTGAGAATACCAAAATGTTCAGCAGCAATTGGAATGGAATCCTCACAACACCTTTTCCAATTAAACAGAGGGCTTGAATTACGAGGCTCATTTGTTAGAGGAACCAAACAGGGATGTTAACAGGAATTACCTGAACCCTAAAATATTTATAGCTTTACTAGTAATGGAAAGTCTAAATTTAAGTTCTTGCCCGAAAAATTGGAATTCAGGCCAGTTCAACAACTTGGCAGGCGTCACTACCATGGGTCTGAACAAGGCTATCTGAAAGGTGTACTACAATTTGGGAAAAGAAAAGAAGGGTTAAATCCAGGCTACTTTCCAAGCCACGGACTTCAGCTTTTAAAATTATCACTACTTAGAATTATATGCTTTTCTTCCATAAATCATGTTCTGCAGTTGGAAAAAGTGTGGAGAGCTATGTGCCAACCAATAAATGCTCAGATATCGGAATGGATTGAATAATTGGTGACTTATTTCAAGGTGGGGTGAAATTCAAATTTATTTTTATAAAATAGCAATTTAAAAATCTATTCACCAAAGCTCTTGAAAATTATTATCACTTCTAAAAGCCATTCTATCGATGATATTAACTGAATCTTCATCACATACAAAGCCCAGATGCTGGGGGGAGCTAAAAGCTTTAGTGTCCGTGTCGTTTACCATTAGGAGGTGACATAGAGTGTGTGCTCACCCAGAGCAATGACCTCTGTTTAAGCAATGGTGAAGTCGTAGGTCTTTTTTTCTGCATTTTTCCACTCAATAGCTTTGGTTTACTTAGCCTCCCACTTACAGCAAAATTGGGTATAGGATGCCCCCATTTATTATTTCATTGTGTCACTTTAGCGCCCTTTTTAAGAAACTGAAATAATACAGTTACTATGAGCTCTATTTTATAGACAGCAAATTGAAGCTATTAAGAAATGAAATAGGGCGGCGCCTCTGGCTCAGTGAGTAGGGCGCCGGCCCCATATACCGAGGGTGGCGTGTTCAAACCCAGCCCCAGCCAAACTGCAACCAACAAATAGCCGGGCCTTGTGGCGGGCGCCTGTAGTCCCAGCTGCTCGAGAGGCTGAGGCAGGAGAATCGCGGAAGCCCAAGAGCTGGAGGTTGCTGTGAGTCCTGTGACGTCATGGCGCTCTACTGAGGGCGGTAAAGTGAGACTCTGTCTCTACAAAAAAAAAAAAAAAGAAATGAAATAGCTGGGTGTGGTGGCTCACGCCTGTAATCCTAGCCCTCTGGGTGGCTGAGGCAGGTGAATTGCCTGAGCTCATGGGTTTGAGACCAGCCTGAGCAAGAGCAAGACTGTCCTCTACTAAAAATAGAAAAAAACTAGCTAGGCATTGTGGCTAGGACCTGTGGTCCCAACTACTCAGGGGGCTGAGGCAAAAAGATTGCCTGAGATCAAAAGTTTGAAGTTGCTATGGGCTATGACCCACAGGGCAACAGAGTGAGACTCTGTCTCAAGGGGGGGGAAAAAAAAAAAAAGAGAGAGAGAGAGAAATGAAATGACTTTTTCATGGTCAAGCAAAGAACAAGGGTAAGAACGTTGGAAAGGCACTTGATACTGTGTTCTTCACTATGCTTTCTCTTATTAAAATATTTTATTATAATACTAATACAAAAAAGAAGAAGAAAATAAAAATACATTTTACCCACTCACTCAGTTTCTCTTTCTTGATTTCCTGTGCTGATAGGAAGTTTTAAAAATGAGATTATATCATGTACACTTTGTGTCCAGTCAATGTTGAGTGATTATTGTAATAACTGTATAGATGAACCATGAAAGAATTTTGTCCCTTCTTTATGATACACATTCTCTGCCTTTTGTCATTACATTTCTTATTATTTATCTTATCTTTTATTTTCTGAATTTGGTTTTAGTTGTTCGGAGGAGGGGTAAAATCCATATCTCACTTTTATTTTTAATCTTAGCAAATTAATCTTAATCTGAACAAAGGCTGCGCTCAATAAACATTTGCTGAATAAATAAATGATTACTTCCATGGGGGAAAATGAAACCGAGACACAAGGGTGACAGTAAATTCTCTGTTCACCTGCTCTCCCCTCTCCTTTTCTTTGAGCTTTCTGATGGCTATAGCTTGGTCTTTTCCATCTATTTCTACTAGCATAGTGAGTCATTGAGATCTTAACTTTAAATTCTGACTTCTGACATGTCCCTCAGTGGCTTCCTGGTTCCTCCATACAAGTATTCCACAAATATTTGTAGGATAAAGTCAGCAGGGAAGGAGAAAGGGGAGAAAAAGTAGCTAATCCATAATAATATGCATAACACTTTCATATGAAAGCTATAACCCAGTTATAACCTAAGAATATGGGGAAGGGGGAGAGGGAGGGGAAGGAGGGGGGAAGATGGGCGGAGGGAGGGTGATTGGTGGGATTACACCTGCGGTGCATCTTACAAGGGTACATGTGAAACTTACTAAAGTAGAATATAAATGTCTTAACAAAATAACTAAGAAAATGCCAGGAAGGCTATGTTAACCAGTGTGATGAAAATATGTCAAATGGTCTATAAAACCAGTGTATGGTGCCCCATGATTGCATTAATGTACACAGCTATGATTTAATAATAACAATAATAATAATAATAATTGTAACAAATGTTACATGGGCCCAGAACTGCTTTAAGTGCTTTACCGGGATCAAGTCATTTACTCCCCCGCATAATCCTATTAAGTAGATCCAATGAATATCCCCAATTAACAAAACCAAAGTGCAGAGAGTTCTTTTGTTCAAGCTCACATAGCTGATAAGCGGGAGAGGCAGGATTCAAACTCAGTGTTCTCTGTCACT
>CAUYPK010040286.1:0-12518 GCA_963574355.1 Loris lydekkerianus | reverse complement strand
AGAAATAGGACATGTACAATTTGAACTGTTGCCAGGTTTTGTTCTATCAGCATAATTTTTCTTGGACCAAGTATTTTCCACTTTCCAAAGTTACAAACAAGACGTACATTGCCAGCCAGTGTTTGGACATATCCCAAATGATCCTGGGTGCAGCTTTCTTATCAACCTCTTTCACCTTTCTCAGGACAGAAGAAAAAAGAAGGGATGACTAGAAGTGCCCTTGATCTCAAGTTCATATGGGCTCCAAAAAAATGCATAGACATTCACTGAATCTTTCCAGAGAACCTCTGAAGTGAGGATTACCTTGTAGGTTGTAAAAAGAAGTCTCCAGAGGATCGGAGACGTGAAAAATCTTACACGGGTATAAAGTCAGAGCCAGAATTTGAACCCATGTCTTTTGACCTTTAGAGAACCTGCGCCTTTAATCACACTCTCTCATTTAGGTTTAAGCCTGTTTGTTCCTCTTAACCTCCAAACCTGGACATTTGTAGTTTTATCAACTAAGCAGAAAAAAAAAAAAAAAAAGTAATGCTGCTTTCCTACTGTTTGCAATGATTGAGGATCTTATATAATTCTTAATATGTCTGCCAAGGGACCCTTGAAATAGCCATTCCATTTAGATAAACTTCTACACTTGTTTACTTTAAATGGGGATGTTCTGTGTTCTTAATGGGTGGGTGCAGGTGACTTCGTGCTGGGAGAAGGCCCTGAAGTTGGTTCAGCGGTCCACATCAATTTTGAATATAGCCAATCAGGCCTGAAATCCCTGTTATCAAAAGCTACGCACATTACGAATCAATTTAATTTATTCCGGACTAATAAGAGGTGAGAAGTTCCTCTGTGTGTAGTTTTCCCGGCATAAGCAAAGGGGGTTGGAAAGGCATTGCAGTTCCTATTCATCTTCACAAATATAACTGCTGACCTCCCAGGGGAAGCTCTATCTAATATACACCCTCCCATGCCTTGAGCACTTTGGGGTAAGACATTAAAGGGCATCACTCAAGCTAAATCGCATGGCTATCACCGGACTGTGGGTCACTGATGAATGAGCCAGCAGTCGAATGTTTAGCAGGCTGTGACGACTTTGCACGGAAATATGAAAATTTATTACCAGCTTGCCACATCAGCGCCTGCCCTGTCTGCTTTTGCTCCTTCCCTCCCGAGGTGCACTCCCACTCCATCTGACAGTCAAGCCCCTTCTCTCTCCGCGCTCTCCCCTCCCCCGCAGCGAAGGGCTGGTGTAAACTGCCACGGGGTCCTGGCCGTCATGTTTCAAGAGATGTGATGCTCAAGACGCTGCCTTGTGAGCAGGGCTTTATTTAGTAGTAGTAGTAGTAGAGGATTAATTGCATTGTTTTTCACATGACCTTGCGGAAGGGGCTAACGGGTGTCCGTTCTGGTAGAATTTGTGCAGTCTCCAAAGTATGTACGACGGCGGGAGGGGGGAGAGGAGGAGGAGGAGGGGGCGGGAGCCGCGAGCAGAGGAAGGCGGAGAGACCGCGAGCGCAGCATCTGGCCGACGGCGCCGCCAGCCAATCAGAGGCGCGCTCCGGGGCTGCAGCGCCCCAGCCGCCCAGCCGGCGCTGGAGGTGCGCGGAGCCCGAGTCGGGGCTTCAGAGGACAGCGAGCAGCAGTGCCCAGAGCGCTGGGAAAGTCCCCTCTTGGCTTCTCAAACATTAAGTTCCTTTCCACCAGTTAGGGCAAGTCAGCCAAGGTAAGGCTTCCATACATGACACTTTATAGTGACATTAATATTTTTTGGACAGTGGGGATGCTTACCCAGTTCTGAGTCAAAACAGTGTTTGGTGAAATCTTCCTCTCCGATGGATTTCACAGGATCGAGTGCTAATGGGACAGTTGTCGCTTGTGCCGGCAGCCTGGATCGCTGGGTGAGAATTGTATTGTGTTATGCGGGAATGCTGCCATGAAGCCTATCGAATGTGGGTCTCCGAATCCAGCTGCGTGTCTGTTTATGTTTATCTGTGGCTGTGCTGTTATCTTCCCTGCCCCTGAAGAAGTTGGAACCATACTCTCTGCGAGACACATTTGAATAGGGATGGCATCAGAATCAGCTGTCATGTGTGTGTATCTGTAAAAAGTGAGGGAAAGCATAGTCAGGATAGAAACAGGGACGTTGAAATTGAATATTTGATAGTGCTTTTTAATTATTGCCTTTCTAGTATCCTCTAAGATACGTGAGATCTGAGCACTGAAACCACAGCAGGGCAAGCCTATATATATATATATATATATTTTTTTTTTTTTCTTTCATTCTTTCTTGATTTTTCTTCACACGATTCCTTCCATAAATGCCTATGAAGGCTTAGGATGAAACTTTTGCTTCATCTATAGGGCACTATAAATGATGCATGGAAAGAAATTAGGCAGGCTACCGCGATGAGCTGCACACTTTATTTAGAACATACCCTTATGTTTGTTAACTCTCATCCATTTCCCTTTCGTAACTTCTTGAATCTGATTTTTTTTTTTTACTGGAAATAACTATTATCTGTCTTAATTTCCATATCTTAAAAATAAGGTAAATTATGCCTTATGCATGTTGTTCGTGTGTCTCTGTATGTGGGTGTGTGTGCATGTGTATGTTCTGAGTACAGATGTGGAACTAGGCAAACCTCTCATATGTAACAGGTGAAAAAACGGAATTTTATTGGCTGTGGTTTTAAAAATATTTTTATTTTAATGTCTGCTGTACTTGATATTGTATTCAGGAAAAAAATATCCCCCCCACCTTTTTTTTTTTTTTTCTTTTGGGAATCAAGAAAATGAAATAAAATAAAATCTTACCTCAAAGTATTATGGTCTTTGGTGTTTGCTTAGGTGATGGCATCCCTGCTTGGAGCTGGGAGACAGATCAGAGAGAGATTTTGTGATGCAGCCAACAGGAAACTAACTACAGGCTCTGTGTTTGCAAACCTTTATTTTCCACCCCAAGATCACCCACAGATTGTTCAAAGCAGAGGGTTTTGATTCTGCAGTAATTATTCCCCTTTATTTTAGTGTACTTTTCTTATCACAGAAGATATTTAATTCTAAATAAAGAGTTTGAGTTCCAGATTAGTTCTTGTACATATACCTTATTGGATGAGGAAGGAAGCAGACAGGATGTAGCACTAGTAGAGCATTAGGTCCCTGACCTCCCACTCTGTTTCTAGCACAAATCATCATTGCAGTTAACTTCACTGTCCTGTTATGTATTTCATCACAGATATCCTGATAATGAATTAACCTGGTGTGGTCAACACCTTTTCTCACTTCATAAGACATTCACATAAAAGGCTTTGGTGGATAAGTATTTTATGAAGCATAGTACTCAGAGAGCTAACTTAAGAAATCAAAGAAACAGAAAATAATACCAATGGTCAAGGTTAATTGCCTACCTGACATCAAAGGGAGATGGAAAATGAGGATTTGCTGTTTTAGTTGCAACAGAAATGCCCAACTGAAGATAACGCAGTAGCGAAAGAGAAAATAATAGTAGAAGCAAAGTAAAAGTGGCAGGAAACTCTGGCTGTCACTGTGCCCTGGGCAAGCTGAAGTCATTAGCTATAGCAGGTGCAAGATGGTCAGTAGCAGCCAGTACTTAAAGTCTGTATATGATGCAAATTGGACGTTGTTATTCCCTTTGATGATCTATTTCAAATGGACATAGTGAAAGTATGAGGATGAATGACTCACTTAGCCCAACTTTATAAATTCTTTAGATTAAAATGGCTAAACATAGTAACATACTTTTTTCCATTGGATGATATAAATAGCATTATTATGCTTTGTATTGATTTTTTGTGGTCTGGTGAATGCGAACCACACATTTGCAAGTTTGTTTGTACCCCTAGCCCGGCATTTGACTTATTAATGATCAAGAGATGGAAATCTACCTCATACTTCTCAACCGGACTTAATTGTCCTTTAGAATCTAAATATTCATGTACACTTCAACAGACGTGGGATAAAACATATTGAATTTATTGACCATGAAAAACTTGCTTATCTTGAATCTATATATCTGATACAGTGCAGTCCTGTGAGGAGTGAGAGAGATTCAAGACAGAGTATTTAAAATGTCCTCTTGCTTTTTTTTTTTTTTTTTTTTAAATAAGTAAAGGACTTGAAGCTGTAATTTGCTTAATTGTCTGTCTTCATCGTAGTTTCATTGTAGGCCTGTAGAACTACATTCTCAGTCAGGGCTCACTAACCTTGGTGGTGTTGATATTTTGTGTTCCATAATTCTTGTGGGGAACTTTCATATACATGGTAGCTATTTATCAGGACACCCGTTCTCCACCCACTAGATACCAGTCATAGCACCCCCAAGTTAGGACAACCCAAAATATCTCCATATATTGTTAACTACTCCCTAGAAGGGTGGCAAAATTGTACTTCTGTCCCATTGAAAACCACTGTTCTAAGCAAAACCAGAAGATGTATATAGAGAAAGGTCATTTGCATGCTGTTTGGGTAGGAAACGGCTTTGTTCAGTTTGGGTGCTCCATAGGTGAACCTGCTCTCTTCGCTGTGATAATGGATGGATTTCAACTTGCAGTCATTTCATTTGGTACAATACTATGGAAGAGTTATCAGTATCATTTTTTTTTTTTTTTTTTTTTTGTCTGTAAACCAGGAGACTGGGGCTATTTTATCATATGCTGACATTTTTGGGGTGGGACAAGGAAATAAAAAATGAAGGAAAGACAATATAGATATTGAAGTTTATGATGAATTTCAATTTAACACTTTGTTTACAGATGAGCTTAATATAAATAATAAATAAATGTAGGATACTGATTTTCTCTACAATTACTTTTTTTTTTTTTGAGGTTTTTATACATATGGGTAGTTAGGAGAGGGCGTTCACTCATGTAATTCTATATGTGAGGAGTAATTTATACTAGTCAAAGCCTTTAGAAGTAAATTGAAGAAAAAATACAACATTTAAGAAGCATAGATATGTAGCATCTACTGGCGATGTGTAGCACAAGGGGGAAATACCTAGCTTCATGACTGGGAGACACTGTAGAACGTGGATTCTGCTATAAATTACGGTGTGACATATGTGGTCTGTTGGCCATTTTCCTCAACTGAAAAAAGTGATAATAGTAGTTGTGAAAACTAAATATACAGGTGTTATAATAGGCTGTAACTTGTACGTTCTACACTAATGTTAGTAAAATATCATAGATTCAATGCCTTGGTAATTTGTTTGATGAGCATTGATTCACCATGCTAAAACTTTCAGCCACTCTAGTGTGGTTAAAAAATCATTTACAAGAAAGGTCAATCTTCTCTCTTAACATGTCTTTTCATGGATGAAAGCGAGTATCTTCAGTTTAAGTTGTGTGATTTATAATTATGACAAGACTTCAATTTTTTTCTTATTTCCATCCTTCCTCATGTTATCCACATTTATAATTTGTGTAACTGTATAGACACAAAACATAGAATATCACTTGAGATTTACTCTTAAGCAATAACTATTATTAAAATTTGGCATGTATTTTTAAATTATTTTTTCTATAAATAGATTAATATACATATGTATATATAATAGTAAAATTAAATTTATATTTAAAGAAAAATATATTGATAAAGGTGCAGAAATTCATAAAACATACGTACACAAAAGTATATTTAGTTAAACACAGCTTGATGAAATTATATGAACTAATTTTAAGACATGATTGTCTTCCATGTGGGTATTAGATAGACTATGTTATTGTGTTTTTTTTTTTTTTGTTTGTTTTGTTTTGTTTTGTTTTTGTTTGTTTTTTTTTTTTTTGGAAAAGTCTAGTATGCCATTGTGAACAGGCCTGGTACATATATTTAACTCTAGTTCAATGTTAGGCTCATGCCTTTGTTTAAAGTTCTCTCATGAGTTTAAGGTACTTTCAGATTACTCAGTGCCCCTGCCATACTGAGTATTATACAGTTGATTGTTGTATGTGATTGTATTGATATACTAGCATTCATTTAAGTAATCCTTATTAAAATATTTTTTAAAGAGTAAAGAGTAGGCCAATACAAATTAAAAGATTAAGAATCTCTATAACGCTGTGTTTTGACTTTCAAGTGTGGCGCACAATCAGGAAGATATTTCCAGGAAAATAACAGACAGGAGGGAAATGTAGGAGAAATATGAAACCTGACATGTCCAGATGCTGCTTCTGCGGATACCACATCTTCTGACAATACGGACTTCTACATTGTTGGGCTGTATCAATTTAGGAAATTTCTGGGTAGTCTAGGAATAAAATGAGCAACATTTTATCTCTGAAAATATGCAGTGAAATTTTTGCTTAGCAGTCTCCTTCTACTCCAGGACTATGTCTTATTGAAGACTTTACTTATAGCACATGGAATGTGACAGATAACTTGCTGGTAAATGAATTCAAGTTTTGCAGATGGCACCACTGAAGGAGAGTTTAGCTATCATTTCATTTATGTTCAGATGATAATAAGGATCCTCAAGTAGGTATCTATTTTCTTTGCACTGAGGTCTTCATGGTTAGTATATAAGACTTACATGTAACTATGCACAATTTGATGTTACTGATAATTTCATTTGATTCAATTCTTTTCAGTATACCTTATATCAAAAGTATTTTAAACAAAAAACAGATACCAGTATTAACACAGTCATCAATGTGATGTAAATGAGACAAGATGCCATTTTAACCTATCACATTATTATATCATAATTATATTATGAAGAATTTTTGAAATAAGTATTGGTAGATATATACTCAAAGTCTTATTTATCTGTGATTTATCTTGTGAAAATAATAATTAATATGAGTTTTCAAAAGTGATTTGCAAGTCATTGTCAGAGGCAGGAAAGGATAGACTCCTTTGTATACCACTTGTGAGAATAAATAAACAGGTAATAATCCAAAATATCAAAAAATAATGAAGAAGCCTTAAGAAGCTAAAGTTAATTTCATTATTTGAATCAATCTAAAATAATGACAAATGTATAAAAATGTAACATAATCTATTAAATTTGATATTAATTTTTTGTATGCAATTAGTTAAAAGAGGATTCCCAGAAGAATTCATTTGGCTGGATAAATATACTGAGACAAAAATTTTATCCCCCAATTTGTCTTTGTTGTTTATATTATCTTTATTGTTTAAACATGTATAATTAGTAGTTTATAACTGCAAAATTTGAGCTATAAACTGATGAACTCTGAAATCATAAACATAAAAATATTTTGGCATATCTGATTTTGCAGCTTTTATGGAGAACCTGCTTATTGATTGATTTGTTCCATTTAACATAGCATTAGTTGAGGGTGTGCCTGTGGTTCCAAGGAGTAGGGACTGGCCCCATATGCCAGAGGTGGCAGGTTCAAACCCAGCCCCGGTCAAAAAAAAAAAAACAAAAAAACAAAAAAACATAGCACTAGTTGAGAAAAACTTGCCTTATTGATATTAGAAAGTGAACGTGTTCCCAAAGACTATAGATAAGAGTTTATATTTTGTTATTGAATTCTACTTCTGAAATTTGTTATATTTAAACAAAAATCTCAATTACAAATTAAATTACATTTTACAATATTACATATTTGATTGTATTGTATCTTGGATTCATTCATGAAAATTAAAGTCCATTTGGGACAAAATATAGTAAATAAGCCCATAATTGATATTTTATAGTATTTGTGGACAATAATAAATCTTAAGGAGAAAAAAACGAAAATGAAGAAAAAAAATGTTTTGGAGAGATGCATAGTAGTCTGATAATTGATTTATAATGACTAACAAGTTGTCCTAAAGAATACTTGGGAAAAGATTGGAGGAATAGTGGATATGAGCCGTGATGATATGTTAGAAGCCATGTCCAGTGAAAGTGAAAAGCAAGTACAAAAGGAGGAACACACCTGGGCTACGTGATGAAGAGCATGAGAAACGCAGAGCTGGAGTGCAGGAATAGAAGTGGAGTGCTGTGAGGGCTTCAAATGTGTCCTCAAAATTCACATGTTGAAAACTCAGTTCTAAACATGGCAGTGTTGGGAAGGGCAGCCTTTGTGGAGGGGTTTAGGCCACAGGGATAAGGAATATATCCCTTCTAAAAGGCTTGATGTAGTGGGTTCCTTCTTTCTTGAATGTCTGTTGTTGCCTTGTGAAGACCCAGCAAGAAAGAGCTCACAAGATGCCAGAATCTTGACTTGGACTTCTCAGCCTCCAGAGCAGTCAGGAAATAAATTTCTGTTCTTTACAAATTACTGAGTCTGTGGGTTTTGTTACAGTAGCACAGAATGAACTAGGACATGGAGCATAGAAGGTCATGATAAGAGTGAACAGAAAAAGAAATCATGTATGTTGTTGATCCTGTAGATTAATATAAGGACTTTGGATTTTTTCTGAGAGTTGGATTGGCATTAAAAGTGTCTGAGCAGAGAATTGACATATTTTTGTTTTTCAACAAGAAAGTGGTCACTGTGTCATAGGAAATTTAAAGAGCAGAAATGGGAATCCCATTTACAGTTCTATTCCAAAAATTCTCAGGAAAGAGCATGGTGACTGCAGTAGAGATTGAGAAAAGTGGTCAGATTATATATTTATCTTAAAAATGATGCTGTCAAGATTTGATGTTGTATAAGACATAGAGATGATGAGGGAAAGTGAGGGTAAAGGGTATGTTTTGTTTGCTATATCCTAAATAGTGAGATGGATACAATTGATACTTGTCAATAAAGTAAAAATTTCGAAAGAAGCAGATCTGGCAGGAGAGAGAAAAGTGAGAGAAAGGAGAAATGAATGTCTGAGTTTCGAACATATTTAGATTTAGACGACCAAGTGGGGATGTTGAAGAGTCAGTGGCATACACAAGTGGGAGATGAGGATAGCTGTGTGCTGCAGGAATTATTTCAAGAATCAGAACTCAGAGATTGTGTTTAAAATGAAGAGACTAAATGTGAGGGAAAGCTTGAAAAACACAAGGAACAGTTTCTGGAGCAACTAACACTTACAGGTTTGGAAGATGAAGAAAAACCAACCCTCAACACCAGAAGTTGAGGAGTAGCTGCCCTAGGAGGAAGAACCTTCAATGGGTGTCTTACAAAGCCTGGGGGAGATGGATTTCAAAAAGAGATTGTCCTAAGAAAAGATTTGAAATTATTGAAATGGAAATTCCCAAATACATGTGAAGATATATTCTACATATGTATTATGGGCATTTTCATTTTAGTTATATAATATTTATTTCCTTAATGTTTAAAAAATGTTCATTTTAAAAGATGTTTATAGTTGCTTACTTTTTTAGACATATATATATTTGTAGTAGTTGTTCTAGATTCAATGTGAGTCTAACATAACTGAAATGTTATCTGATGTAAAAAAAAAAAAAAAAAAATAATGAAAAGCCACAAACTATTTTTCATTATATATATATATTTTTTTAATGTGACTTGTTTATTTTTATTTCAGAATATTACTTTGGTACACATATTTTGGTTACATAATTTGCTTTAGTACATTTTATGTCAAAGTTACAAGTGTACCCTTCACCCAGAAAGTGAACATTGTACCACTTAGTTGTGTATTTACCCAACTCCTTCTCCTCCTTCCCATCTACTTGATTATTTTGAGTTTTACTTCCAGATGTGCACATAACTCTGGATCAACTAATTCTGATTTAGCATTGAGTGAATGTGTTTATGCTTTTCTTTTTGTTTTCCATACTTCATTTAGTTCATTACTTCATTTAGAAGAATGATCTCCAGTTCCATCCGGGTTGTTAGAAAAGATACTAGATCATTTTTTTATGACTGAGTAGTACTATGTGGTCTACACACAAAACATTTTATAGAAGGGCACCTGGGTTGTTTCTATGTCTTTGCAATTGTGAAGTATGCTGCTGTAAATTATTCAGTGCAAGGTTCTTGTTTATAGACTGTGTATATTTTTCCTTTGATAAATGCCTAGTAGTGGGATTGCTGGATAAAATGTTAGGTCCCCTTTTGGTTCTTTAAGGATCTCCTTTCTCTGTCTCTCCCTCTGTCTCTGTCTCCAGAGTCTTGCTCTGTTGCCCTGGGTAGAGTGCTGTGGCATCATCATAGCTCACAGCAACTTCAATCTCTCACGTTCCAGTGATCCTATTGCCTCAGCCTCCTGGGTTTCTGGGACCATAGGCACCTGCCATGATGCCAGGCTAATTTTTCAATTTTTAGTAGAGACAGG
Organism: Loris lydekkerianus; assembly: GCA_963574355.1. Classification (NCBI taxonomy): domain Eukaryota; kingdom Metazoa; phylum Chordata; class Mammalia; order Primates; family Lorisidae; genus Loris; species Loris lydekkerianus. The sequence continues at coordinate 2,318 of CAUYPK010040286.1, read as the reverse complement.
GTCTCATTCTTGCTCAGGTTCATCTCCAACTCCTGTCTATTCTACTTTCCATTGACGTGGTACTAATTTGCAGTCCCACCAACAGCGTATAAGTGTTCCTTTCTCTCCACATCCCTTCCTGCACTTCTTTTGGTACTTTTTGATAACAGCTATTCTCATGGAGTTGGGTGATATCTCATGGTGGTTTTGATTTGCGTTTCCCTGATTATAGTTGTTAACTTCTAACTTATTTATTCATTTTAACTAATTTGATGTTATAATTATTGCTTTTTCAAATATTACTAGTTGAAACCTAAATTACAAATGGGAGACCAGAGGAGAGATCTGAGTGATCCCAGGTGAGAAAGACTCAATCTGACGTTGCTGGTTTGTAGTGTGGAGAAAGGCGGCCAAGTGCCAAGTGCTTTGGGAAGCTTCCAGAAACCGAAAAAGGCAAGGAAATGGATTCTCCCCTAGAGTCTCTACAACAGAACACAGCCATGCTAACGCTTTGATTTTAGTGAAGTTGAGAGTTATGTCGGATTTCTGAGAAAGCTGCAAGATAATAACTTTATGTTGTTTTAAACTATTAAGTTTATTGGACTTTTTTTATAGTAACAATAGGGAGCTAATGCAGCTAACATATTGAGGTATATTATGTTTTTCCCTTTTTATGAATAACGTGTCGTGTTAATTTTCTGAAAAGAAAAATATTAATAGAATATTACTGGATTTGCAATAATTTTATCATTAATCTGAGATTGTTATGTTGTTCCCAGTAAATTGATGAAAAATGTAATTATATTTAATGGTAGTTTCCTCAAATAGAAGATAAATTTTAATCATTCCTAATGAATGAAAATAGTTCTTCCCACTTCTTGTCCCCAGTCATTATATTAATTATATTTCCATGTATGGGTTTACTAAACTTCCAGTTCCTATGCACAAATGTGGTTACATTCATATTGAATTATTTTGTAGGGCTCCTTTAGATACATTTTCAGTTATGTGATTGTGCAAAAATAAACAGATAATGTAAAATATAGAGTATATAAGAAAATAAAAATAATTCCTTCTCTTTTTACTCTTGCAGTGCAGGAAATAGTGCTCAACTTTTTGAGCAATGCCATTGTAAAAAAAAAAAAAAAAAAAAAAAAAAGTAAAGCTAATTTGATAACTCAGCTATAAATATGTAACCTTTTATGATTAACAAAAATGGATTTAAAAAAAGAATGAATAAATCTGTGTGCTTTTACTGATCTAAGTACTTTTTATGAAATATTACTTAACCATCTCAAAACTGTCAAACAGGGCAAAAGTCATTTATCATATCATCTTAAATGGCTTTTTCTTATGTTTAAATCATAACATTTACAATAATGTTCATAGAAAATGTCAAGAAAATTTAATATACATAAAAATAAAAGATTTGAGTAAGGCAATTTAATAATATTTGGCTAATTACAATTTTATTTCCATCTTTAAAATGCCCCATGGATATTTTTTGCTCCTATGTGGTTGTAAAAGTTCATTTTTACATGTGATTCTAATAGCACCCATATGATCTACCCACCTGCACATGAAGCCATCCTGGACATGATGGAGAAGGCAAATAAAGGAGTAAAATATATCAAATTCTTCTGTAATCTGGTTGGTGGTGACCTTAGGAGCACTAGAATAAATTGAGTTTTCCTAGTCTTTATCTGAGACTATTCAAATAATTAAATTCTAGATAATAAAAAAAAAAAAATGTGAAATGAGCCAAGGTCTTGAAGAGTAACTTCAGCTAAATGCAAGGCCTGTGAAAGCACCAGTTTTCTGAGCTTTATATCAGCACCTGATCTGTTTCCAAAGGCCTTGGCTGGGCGCAGAGAGGCAGGATCAACTCCCAAATATGTGTCCATTTCTGACACATAAGCAATTGGAATTTTACTTTTCTCTTATGTATTTTGCTTTTCTGAGTGTTCTATTAATTAGTTAAGTGATAGATGTTCATTGTAATAAGTCAAATGATAAGAAGTTTATAACTTTATTTCCACTTCTTCAAACCCACGTAGCTAAAATAATACACAAATTGAATACTTTTCATCCGTCTACATGCTTCTTTAAACACCTGTGCAATATCTATATGTGTGTACATACCCAGCCACATGCACAGAAATAGATGAAGTAGATGTACATTTCAAACTTTGTTCAACTTTTTTTTTTTTTTTTTTCCATTTATTTATTTTTTATTGTGGAGAAGGGGCAGGGAAAGAAGGCGGGGGAAGAGGTGAGTGACAGGGTCGGGCCAGTGGCATGGTACCACATTGGCTGTATCTAGGTAGAGGCAGTTTCAG
>CAUYPK010040283.1:0-23967 GCA_963574355.1 Loris lydekkerianus | reverse complement strand
TGCAAACGGACACCCCTGCCCCCAACCCACCCAACCTATTCTAAAAGAATAGCAATTTCTTACTTTAAGCCTCCTCTGGCAAGATCCCAGTTAAAGAGAACCCAAAGTTAAAATGTCTTAGTTTTAAAAGTACATATGCTTTAATCAAAACATATTATTTTCAATTTTTTTTTTTTTTGGTTTCTCTACATTTGGTAATTAGGTAACACGCTTAAACTTAATCCATTAAATGTTAAATCACAAGTTGAACCAAATACCTAATTGAATGTGCTCAAAGGTAAAGGCAGAGGTACCACCGTCTAAGATTTAACTCCATCTCTCCGTAGAGGCAGTGACGCAGGCTTTTGATAAACATCCTTTCCAAACATACTGATCAAGGGAAGGGCAATATAAGCTCTGCTGGTTCAGTCAAGTGGTCAAATGAGAAATGCACTGAATCTATGTCTGCTTTCAGAAAGAAAATAACTAGGAGTTTCGAGAATTGTAAAGGACTTGAAAATACGCGACAACAACAAAATTCTCTTCCAAGGGAACTAAAGGCAATGACGTGTTCTGGTATTATGACAGGTAAAGGTCAGCTGTGCATCTAATGACGAAAATCAAGACCTGGGAACAAGGAAAGGTCGTATCAATTTTGTTTCTATGTCGAAATGAAAATAGGCTTAAATTGGCAACCTTTGGTAAAATGATCTTTGATAATGCAGCGTCCTCTATCAAAGAGATTGGGACATAAAATAAATAAAGAAATCAAAACCTACTTATATAAAGAATTGAATAAAATGCAGGAAATAAAAATCCCAATAGAAATGCCATTTAGGCCCACAGGATTTTTTATTGTGGTTATCTAAGTGGTCACCAAAGAAGTGTCTGATGTCAAATAAAGTTAAACAGTATACACAAGGCTGCAGCCTAGTCCATATATATATATATATATGTATATATATAAAATATTTGACTGAAATATATGAATTAATTTGGCCAAACCATGGAAACAAATACATTAAATCTATTTGGTTATGTGGCTGATGAATTATAAATAACCGAAACATGATGGTAAAAGAATAAAGAATCAAAGAAATGAAGTTATTGTACATGGTTAATGTGAACAGCAGAAGGAATGTAAAAATGAAAAGTGGTCTTCTAATTCTTAGGCAATTTTTTGTCATTGTTATTAAAAAGACGCTATCGTATTAGAAAGTCCCCACCCGCCTTCCCAGTGCTGTATACATTATACAAATCAGTGACAAATGTATTACCATTTCCAAATACCTCTCTGTTCATTAATTTACAGTTGCATAGAAAGGGAAGAAGAAAACAATAATATATGGTCATTATAAAAACAACATCGCCTTTTCTCTTTGGATAGTCAGTGTTTTACTCCTTCAGTAGAGCGCACGGTCAGTGCTCGACAGCAGGGGTCAAGGCGCCACGGAGCTTCTGATTCAATGGAACTTGAAATTGGCATTTGCTGAAAAGGGCAATACTGGACATCAGGAAATGTTGGTTGGCTGGATGAATGCTTCACATGGCCTGCAGGAAGGAAACACGGCACCTCAGAACCACATTTACATAAATCATCAGAGGTGGCAGAGACTGTGAAGTCTACAAGGAAACAGAAGTGCTGTTTTCAGAAGGAGTCAAGCCTTATTCAGCTGTGTCCAGATGGGACCCTGAGTTCCCTGGGATGAGGTCCTTCTCTCTCATCCTGAAGTTATCTAGTCTGTTTTTTTAACCACTGCAGCGAATTTAGAGAAAGGTCTGGATATTTTTTCTCTTGCCCAGGCTGAAAGTCAAGTCAAAATTGAGAGGAACTGGCCTTTGTCTGCTGGGGGTATAAACGGTGAGGGAAGGAGGCTGTGTACTCTGTCTCCCTCTGAGGGTGCCGGGAAAGTCTCCTGCACAGAGGGCACCTCCACAGTCCCGACCCATCCCGGTCCGAAGCTGGGGGCCAGAGAAGAGGAAAAAGAAACAGGAACCGCATTCCAAGGTGTGCAGTGGTGCCAATAAAGTTAAATGTTCCAGGCAAGAGGGGACATCCGAAGATATAGAGGACCCTCTGTATTTCTGCTCCTACACCAGCATGTCCTCACTTCTCTTACTATCAAGCTCACCCATCTGGTTCAACCGCTATAAGCACTATTTTGCCTCTTTGCTTGAATCACTGCACTTAGCTGAATCCCAACTTCAACTTGGGTTATATGCAATACTTGGCTGCTCTGTGCCTGTGCTCATAAACTGGAGTGTGGCTGGAGGGTGACACACAGCCCTGCAGGCCGCGTCAAATTCACGCAGGCCTTCCCGTGAAGGCCTTTAATGCTGCTGCACTCTGTTTCCCAGCACATCTGCGCTCCTCACACCTCTGAAACCTCCTGCTGAAGGCATCCAATTCCCTCAGGCCATAGAAGCAAGCAGAAGAGGGCACCCACAGCTCTCAGCACATCACCAGTCCAGTCACACACCCTTTTCTTTTTCTTTTTCTTTTTCACTTTGTTGCCCTGGGCAGAGTGCCCTGGTGTTATAGCTCACAGCAACCTCAAACTCTTGGGCTCAAGCGATTCTCTTGGCTCAGCCTTCCAAGTAGCTGGGACTACAGGCGCCCGCCACAATGACCAGCTATTTAGAGATGGGGTCTCACTCTTGCTCAGGCTGGTCTCGAACTCCTGAGCTCAGCCAATCCACCTGCTTCACTTCCCAGAGTGCTGGGGTTGCAGGTGTGAGCCACCATGCTCAGCCATACACCACGGCCAGCCCCTCTTGCCACTAAGACAATCAATGATTAGGTTCACTGTTTCAAAAAGGTTAACAAACAAGTTCATGAAAGAACATGATCTTCAAAGAGCTACTGTGGTCTTGTGGCACATTATTATGAAAACTATCTGATAGGGAAAAATTCTGAAGAGCATAAGGCTATATAGCTGCCAATAGTTCTCAGCAAATTTTTAAACAAAAAATTGCAACTATTTCTCCACTCAAAGCAACAAAAGTGTCTTTTAGTACCAGTCCCTCCCCCTTTTTAAAGTCAATGTTCTGTGATAGCTACCTTAAGCAGACATTTGTGATATAGCAGTAGCCAAACCTATCTAAAGTAACTATGTGTACTTTGTATAAGATGCCAGTGAAAAGCTGTTAGAATGAGGATCACACCCATTATACTGTTGGTATCTGGAAGAACCTGGCTTGGAAGCCCCCCTCTCCCGCCCCTGCAGACTGATAAACCATGATACAGAATCAACTAACCTTTAAATGTCAAGCTAGTTTGCTTTTGTACATAAAGAATACAGTAGAAGGAAAAGCAGTAGTGGCTGATCTGCTTACTCAAGGTCATGATCAGTAGTGGTTATCAGCGCTTACCTGTGGCCTGCTGGGGACATTTGCTGGAAGAGAAAAGAAAATAAATCAGTTGGAGCTAGCGTTCTTGGTTAGTTGGTTCAACTGTTCAGGCCTCCGGGTAGGCCACTAACCCAACTGTTAAATGGATGCTAACAGGTAACTAAGAAACCAGGTTTTGGTGTTGAGTTCCCGGCTAAATGCTTTAACAAGGGCTAGTTTTCCTAGTTATTTTCACATGTCCCATGTGATTTAAGATTTAATGTGTACAGAAAAGAATTTAGATAGCAATAACGTCTTCTAAAAAAAAAGAAAGAACCTCAACAGGTCTTATTTAAATCAGGCCATGTGTTTAGTTTGTGCATCAGAACATAGCAAGTTTTCTTCATTTTGCTAAACAGCATCTTTTGTGACCAATGTGCTAGTAGGGGTGTGGAGCTATAATTTCTGTCAACCTTGGCCCACCCTTGCTGCTCAGGCCTGGGAAGAAAGTGGCCAAGGGCTTCTATTAAGGGAAGGGCTGGCCTAAGTCTTGGCAGCCTTCTGGACACTTGAATTAATAATAATGCCTTGGATAGGCCCAGTGAGGAACATTGAGAAGTTAGAATAGGGTGTCCAATTTGACTGTGAACCCCGGTACCTCAGTTCCTTCTTGCTCCAGAGCCCGTGACAATGATAGGCTCTGAGAGTGCTACTCCAAAATCTCCTATCCATAGCCTCTGCTGTTCACACCTCCCTTTCCCTGTATCGTTATCTCGTTCAGTGGGGGATAAAAGAGGAGACCACCCCTGCCCCCGGTGATGGCAGCATCTGTTCTTGGTCAAATAAGAATCGTTCCCAGTCTACTAGCATGTCACATGCCTTCCATCGCTCACATTTCTATGCCAAAGCAGAAAAAAGGCAGGAATGAAGGGTGCCCTTTCTATGAAGCCTGGAGGGAAAGTATGAGCCCAGTATTTGAGGGAGGATTCGGGCTCAAATCAGCCTGGTCCCACCAATATGTAAGTTACACCCAGAGAAAAAGACTGGACTCCATTCATATGTGAGGTATACCCAAAGGATGGTTGAGGTGAGTTATTAAGTTACACCATAGGTTTACATGTTCTTTCCAAAACAGACAGAATTATGCTTTTCTTGTAACAAATATAACAAATAGCCCCTTCAGTTTAATCCATTTTGCTCCAGACCAATACTTTTAACCTGACAGCTTTTTATCAAATAAAAGGCTATGAGTATTCCCCTGGAAAAATCATACAAACATACTTTAAAAGGCAATCATTGCATGTCACTGGGTTTTCAGTTTTTGATGAATATCATTCAAGCTTAATAAACATAGGAAATTCACAGTGAAAACATGCGTGTGGGTCAAAAATCCTATTCAAAGCATTTCTTGGTTTATCAGCAAAGATACTTAGCTTACTAACAGCATCCCATATACATGAAAGGCATAAATGAAAAAACCTGACAAGAAATTGACACTAAAAAAGAAATGGTTACAGGAGTCAATGGGAAGTTTACTACGTATGTTGGTAAACAAGCAGCACAATTAAATTCTCATCATTAACTCTTTGCTGGGAAGAGATAGAAGTGCCTGTCTCTCTGTTCTGAAACTCAACAATATAAATAATTTTAAAAGACTGTAAAAGGCCATAATTCAAGGATGCTATCAGGACCAACTGGGATATTAATTCAGAAGAAGGAATTATAAAGTGTTATGTGCTATATGTAGATACAATTAAAAAGCATCATGTTAAAGAAAGTAGGCAATTCATGCAATTAGGATTTATGAATACAGTTTCATTTTCATTCTAAGCCTGCCAGGAGTGGAAATTCATTTGGGGGTCATGCTAATTTTTAATCCACCAAGGATCAAAAGTCAAGATTAACATGCAGATCAATTCATTGTACGCTGGTGACAAGCAATTTTAAAGTTCTCATTAGTTACAGGGGCTCAAGGGATTGGCTTGGCTTTGGGAGGGTGCCAATCCGATTTGTGTAGGCAAATCCTGCAAAGGTGGTCAGTAAGCTTTGGGAATTGCAAAGACTTATTAAAATATTCGCTAGCTGAACAACTTAAAAGGGGCAACAAAGCAAACGAATCCTATGTAGAACTATGAGCACTATGTGGGAAAGCTTCAACAACTAAACCTTCCCAGACAGAAAATGGAATCATTAGTTCATCGGTTCATTCAATTAAAAAACCTGTACTGAGAAGTCTACATGCTGATTGCTATTCTGCATCAATTTTTAAAAGGTTTAATGACTTTTGGCAGAATTTTAAAATAGTCATCAATTTTACAAATGGACCAATTCAGTCTTTATTTTTATGGAAAGCTCTCCTTATCTGGGATATTTGTATATTATGAGGCAAAATGTGAATATAAATATCAAGAAAAGCAAACCAAACAAAACCCAAACTAATAGCAGGACTTTTAGAAGCCAAAAACAACAATCTAGATCGCAAAGGTGTCTACAATACACTATTCGTCATTTCTTAGATGGGATGTATTTGAATTCTTCAAAATACCACATGACTAGTAATGCTTATTCACAGAAAACTACAAACAGTACAAATATTTGTGAACGTGCAAAGTTAAGACTATGAGAATCTGGAGCCAGTTTCCCCTTAAGGAATCTAAGGGCTTCATAAACCACCCCCACCGAGAATGATACCAGAATAGAGGAAAACAAAGCAAGGGAGAGGTTCACCCTCTGTGATGTGGGTCTCACTGATGATACATACTCTGCTCAGGAACTGATACTCATGAATTACTAATAAGATTCCAACCAATAGGGCGGCGCCTGTGGCTCAAAGGAGTAGGGCACCGGCCCCATATGCCAGAGGTGGAGGGTTCAAACCCAGCCCCGGCCAAAAACTGCAAAAAAAAAAAAAAAAAAAGATTCCAACCAATAAAAATTTTATAATTGCCTTTAAAGGAAGGCTATCACTTGAAATAAACATGTTTACTTCTTAGGATTCATTTTTGCTCTATAATTATGATTACTTTTATTAGATTCCATTACAAAAAAAGTGTCACTCTTTTACAAAATCTAGATGTAATAATGTATCTGGAGAATTTAAGAGTAAGTGCCTTAAAAAATGGAACTTGTAAAAATCACAATTAAAAAAAAAATTTTATTTATGTATTTATTTATTTTTTGAGACAGAGTCTTACTCTGTCAGCCTGGGCAGAGTGCCGGCAGGTCATAGCTCTCACAGCAACCTCAACCTGTTGGGCACAGGTGATCCTCTTGCCTCAGCCTCACAAGAAGCTGAGATTACAGGTGCCTGCCACAACACCTGGCTAGTTAATCACAAATTTTTTGAATAAATTTTTACTATGGAAATTACGTGTTTTGTAGTCATTACAAAGATCACATTGAAAAATATTTCCCTTCCTAGTTGTCATGGCCAACTCACTTTTAAATTGAAAATGTCCACTACGACATTTAAAACTTTTATCCAGGCTTTGATGTACAGAATTTGTTCTTAAAAAATTATTAATGTACTTAGGTGTAAGCTGAACTAAAAGGTAATTTCACTTAGAAATCAAATTTGAAACTCTGACTTATAAGAACTACGAAGAAGTTTTATCTAGCCTTTAAGTGACAAACAACTTAGTACTAAAACCTCTAAGAAAATTTCAATCTTGAATTATAATTAACATAAAAGATGGAATCTGTGCATCTATTACGGTGTCACAGAGCATGAAAAATATGCAACCATCTAATAGCACGTGGGCGTCCACTTACGCACTTAAGCTCTGCAGGACTCCACAAAGCCAAAAGTGCACCCATGTATATGCACATGCTCTGGGGCGTGGGGACTAATGTGGGCATTGACATATCCTAAATGTGATTCCATCAGTTTTGAGAAAAACAGTATTATAGAATTACACATAAAAACCTGGCAAATGACACACTTGCAAATGCTATGTGCTTAGGGAAACTTATATACCCTTCAGACAAATACTCCTGAAAATTCAGGGAGAAATATTTTATTTAAATAGTTGTCTTCATATCCTGCTCAGAATGACATTTTTAAAACTATAGTGGGGTACAAAATAAAGAATAATTTTTTTTTTTTTTTTTGCAGTTTCTGGGTTTGAAACCGCCACCTCCGGCATATGGGACTGGTGCCCTCCTCCTTTGAGTCACAGGTGCCGCCCAGAAGAATAATTATTTTAATGAAGTCAGTATATCTTATTTATGTATACTCCTGATAACTGATAGTACCTTTTTTCTCACTTAGGATGGTACTTTCTAAGGAGATGGCAGAAAAGGGTAAAATAAGAGGCTGTAGTTTACATGAGATCCTAGCTTAGTGACTGCCTAGACTTAACATTAGTGTGAGAGGAAATTCCCCCTCAAAATAAATAATACCTTAATATCCCTTAGAATATTATTTAAATATACAATTTTAGCATTAAGTAGTATGTATATCTGTGTAAGTAAGCAGTTTTTGTTAGAAATAGCAGAAGTGTTTAGGTGAGAGCTCTGCAGAAATTGCAAGGTGGTAAGATGCTGAAGAGAAAACATACGGACAAAAGTGAACACATAAGAATCATTACATATTAGACAACTATTTTAAATTGCACATAAACTTTATAATCTCCTCTGGGATTTGACTGTTTTTTTTTTTTTTGTTATTGTTGTTTTCTGGATCTTAGTTATTCATATGGAAAATTCACAGGGTCACAATCTGTGATGTTTTAAATTATTTGGACTTTATACAATGACGATTCTATTTCATGAGAAAAGGAACCAGAAGGGAAAAAACTGAAAAAGGAAAATAATCCCTCTCTGTACTAGAATCTGATGACATCAGAGAACAATGTCTGAAGAAAAGAAAGGGAATTACATTAGACAGGCTATTTTCATGTCGATAAAAAGCTCTTCTTTGAAGTAATACGCATTTCTTATGACAGCTTGCACTGAAGAAGGTAATTTCTTCTTAAAATCAGACTTATTTATCTTCATCTTGTCACTCATAAGGCAGATTGAGGAATCTCAAAAAGCAGGACCACATTGTCACTGCACCCCTGTGATGCGATGGTATTGAGGCTGAGTTTCATGTTCGTTCTTAATATATGTAATGTACACCTTATTTTCAAATAATATTCAATCCTGCTTCTAATGCCAGTTTTTGTTATCTTACCAAATAAGACAAAAGGCTGCAAGCAGACAAAGAGGAAGGGCAGGGAAAGCATAGTGGTGGTGTTGTGGTCCCCATACTCACGGCAGCAGGATGGGAACGTGCTGTTGATCTGCTCCATGACCTCCGTGAGATCAGTGCTGGTGTCGTGCGGCGGGGCCAGCAGTTCCTCTCCCGCTGTGACAGCACACAAAAAGAACAACCAACTTCCTAAAACTCATGCCTGGACTTTCATCAAAACCCAAATGCAAGAGAAAATACTACTAGCAGCCTCCAATTATGAATGTGAGAAAAATTCTCATTGAAAATGACAGCTTTAGGGGAGAATATGGAAATCATTTTTGTATTAATTTGTTGGTAACATAATTTTATATATAGTAGAACCTCTTTAAGTTGACCTTTCAAACCATTGTAACAAACTGGTCAACATACGGAGGTGGTCGACCTAAAGAGCTAGGCCAACTGCACTGACACCTACATGAGCTGCATGTCAGTATAGGTCAACGTAAGGTGGCGGTCAGTGAAGGTGCGGGTGGTCAATGTGGAGGTTCTCCTGTAATTACAATGTACTAGATGTTTGTGTAGAAAGAACCCATTCACCAAGGGAAAAACAAGACTGAAAAATAAGTAACACTTCATATTATTTCAACTAGCAAGAAATCTATTATTTGAGAGTATTTTTCATATAAAAAAATATTCTGCTCATTTTATTTTTCCTTCTTCCTTTGTTTTTGGAGCCTTTGGCCCAGGCTAGCTTATCCTGCCACAAAGGAAAGGTATCTCATATGATACTTTTTACCTTGATGTGTATTTTTACTCTATAATCAATTCTCTTATTATTCTTTTGATTAACGTACTAAAAGATTTCCCACAAGTAAATTAATTTCATTAAAATTCTACAGTAGGCTTTTAGAATTTGGATTTGATAAAAATAAACTGTCATTCCTGAGTACTTAGTTTCCTGAGCCCTTCCTAACATCAGTGACAAGTTTCCAGGGTGAGGCCTCTGCCTCAGATGGGACAGGTAGGGAGTGTCTGCATGGATGTGGATGGAGAAAAACAGACAAATGAGCACCAAGATCCGGTCAGGGAAAACCATCATGTTTGGTATAATGTGATTTAGTGCTATGCTGAGTATTACACTGAATATGCACAAATGTGAAATTTTAGAAATAGAAAATGTACCTTAAAAAAGAAGACAGTGAAGAAGAACTATTCTCAAGGCAAATAAAAAATAATTTCTCACTCATTCCAAAAGGAAAGGGCAGGTTTTTTTCAATGTTCACCAAAATTTAACCTACTACTACATATTATATAAACAAACATTACGGCTGGTTATTCTTTTTTTTTAATTTCAGGTTAATGTGAGGGTACAAACAACTAGGTTACGATGTTTGCATTTGTTAGATAGAGTCCCTCTTGTAGTTGTGTCCTGCACCCAAGAGGTGTTCCATATGCTCTTACATTGTCCCCGTTAAGTGGGAGCACACCAATCCCCTCCCAATTATTATTAAAAAAAAAAAATGTTTTGTTTTGGTTTTTTTTGAGACAGAGTCTCACCATGTCGCTGTTGGTAGAGCGCTGTGGTGTCACAGCTCACAACAACCTCTAACTCTTGGGCTTAAGTGATTTTCTTGCCTCAGCCTCCCAAGCAGCTGGGACTACAGGCACCTGCCACACACCCGGCCATTTTTTTTTGCAGCAGCTATCACTATTGTTTAGCCAGCCAGGTTCGAAACCGTCAGTCCAGTGTACGTGGTCAGTGCCATAACCACTGTGCTATGGGCGACCAGCCAGAAAAATGTATTTTTTGATATCCCTTAAATGGATTTGCACTTATTTCAGACCAAAGACAATACAAAACTCTTTATGCCCTAAGGCACCAATGTAAGAATGCTACTTATCATGAAACCACACAAATAGCCCAGCACAAAGTAGTTGTGTCTGGGGGACACTGACCTGCCTGGTGGAACTGTGGGCCAACGTCTGGATCCAGCGGGTAGCTCAGAGTGGAATTCTGGGGCAAGGCCCAGGGGGAGACCCCATTGATTCGGGAATCAGATTCAGGCTGGAATCACAGCAGAGAAAGGATTCAAATGACTGTAAAGTAAAACATTCCCTTTCCAACTTCCCCTCCCTTACCCTGGGTAATTAAAACTAATAGAGTTCTTTGCCTTCACACAATTTCAAATACATTTTATTCTTAGTTGGGGAGGAGGCTGCTGGTATTTCACCTGAGTACCAACTGATCCTTCCCTTTCTACTTGGGGACTCAAAAGAACTCACTGGGTTATGGTGCAAGACTGATTTATTGATGTCATTTAAACCCCTCAATTTGCTTTCTATTATTTGAATAACTGCCAAGTGAACTTAGAAACATATATCATTCATCTTTTAAAAACCAGCAGTAGGCTTCTAATATACAAAATTTATCCAATTTCAAAATCAGGTCATATTTAAAGGCACTATTAGAGAGTAGTTGAACGTATGAATTTGGATTCCGATTTCTTGGATTCTAATTCCAATTCTGTTGTGTAATTCTGGACAAATTATATAATCTTCTGTGCCTCAGATTCTTTATTGGTAAAACAGGGATGGTAATAACAGTGGCTGTGTCACAGAGCTTTGGGAGCGGAGTGATGAATCACTGTATCTAAAATGACGAGAAGAGTCTGCCACCTAGTAAATACTTTGTAAATGGACGCTTTCACAAATCTTTGAAATGGTGGTGGGTAAGCTGACAAGTATATGATCAAATTAGAAAATGTGATCCACTATACAGGGAATACAAAAGTTATGATTTTTTCGATACAGATTTTTTTAGTAAGTCTATATTGACTGGAGCCTGGTAGTTTTGCAAGTTTTCACTATCAGAGTTAAATTTTCCATCTACTCCTGGCATTCATCACACGAACCGTTAAGAAAAGATACGAGTCCTACAGTCTGGGATACACAGAGCCATTGAGATACCTGCTATGTCTGTGAGCAGTACTGTGCAATTCTCAAGGCAAACAAACCATTAGGCAGTGCTGTCTAGTGGGACGGAGGGAACTGGGGAAGGAGTGAGCACAAGAATCTCTGGCTCTACCAAGAGCACCAACAAGCCACGGCAAATAAAGGTTTCAAACATGGTTTCCTTTTGCAATGACTCTTCATATGCACTAAGTTATTAACACTACCGCTTTGTAATTTGTTTTGAGACAGAGTCTCACTTTGTCTCCCTTGGTAGAGTGCTGTGATGTCATAGCTCACAGCAACCTCAAACTCTTAGACTCAAGCCAGTCCCTTGCCTCGGCCTCCCAAGTAGCTGGGACTATAGGCACCTGTCACAACGCCCAACTAGTTTTAGAGACGGGGGTCTCACTCTTCCTCAGGCTGGTCTTGAACTCCTGAGCTCAGGCGATCTACCCATCTTGGCTTCCCAGAGTGCAAGGATTATAGGCATGAACAACCATACCCAGCCTACACTTTATAATTTATATAAGAGAGATTTGGAAACTTTAAATTTGTACTAAGAACAATGTAATTTTCCAGAGTATGCAACTGGCACTGAGGTGAGTACACTCAAACATTCCAGACAGCTTCTGGAAAGCCAGGACTTGGGGTGCTCTTGCAGAACTTTTATTTTCTAAAGGTCCAGAAGCTGGAGGCTCTGAAGTAAGCCTTCCACAGAATAGTCTCACACAAATTTCTGAAACAGCATGAAACATATAAAGTATGTGGTCCAACTATAAAGAGTGGCCTATGGGCCACTGAGTAGGTAATACAGAAATTAATACTGTTTTCAATTACTCTGACAAGTTAAAAAAGACATGGCAACTGCGAAGGGATGGTTTTCTGAAATTCGAGAAGATCACTGGAGAGAAAGTTGTTTCTGCTTTGAGTCAATACGTCAGTTCTGGCCCCCTTTCACACTGCCTGGGGGCCCCACGCTGCAGTAGAGAAAAAGGCTCAAGATGACATGAATGTTAATGGCAGGGGTTCTGCAAGTGACAGGAGCTCCTGGCCCCTGTGGATCCTACACTCTGAACCTGTGGCAAAGGTTTCTCCATCACTAATTCTGTGACAAGAGTCCTAGCTACTATGAGTGATCATGAACTTAATCTTCTGCAGTGTGTTGTATCTCTTACATGCGATACTACCTTGTTCTGTATGCCTGTTATATATGACACCATCTTGTTACGGTCCCTAACAAGACTGTGGACACAGGCAGGAACTGTATTGATGCTTCTGTTACATCCCACAGAGTGGTATTCTTCAAAATTGCAAACTATTACGGATTGATGAGTTGTAGAATCAACTCACTAAGTCCTGACCAGCCTTAAGAAAGAAAAACAGAAGACAAAGAAAAGGAAGAAAGGAAGGGGGGAAGGAAGAAAGAAAAAAGAATAGAAAACAGAGTTGACATTTCCCTATAAAGGCAAGTATTATTTTGTACTCATCCTCTAAGTATATTCATCATAATGTAAACTGCATTTCTCATTGTCAGGAAAGTTTGCAAGCAACTGCCATAAAACATGGTACAGTGTTAGGGAATAACAGTGGCAAATTAATAACCATCTGTTACTTGATTTCTTGAAAATAGAAAATAATTATTCCTGGAGTCAATGTTTCTGGCTCACTGGAAGAAGCTTTAGGATGCAGATTTCAGGTCACTTGCTCTCCCTTTATCTCCGCAGATGCTGCCCATGTGTAATTTAAGCGGATATATGTCTTTCCCCACAAACAATTTAGAGTGGAGATAGATTTCAATGTCAGCATGGGAAATGTCACCATAAGCTGTGCAAACACATTTTTTGTGCAAGGGAGGATTTAATGCTTACGTGGGGGGGTTTGGGGATTCTAAGCCAGTCTAAATTAACCACAGAAGCGAGAAATTTAAAGTGGACCTCTTTTATCTCTACTGACACCTGGCCCAAGCCCCACAGCAATGGACAGGTGGCGTGAGGAAGTGCGACACTGAATTCTGCACACCCTACCTGCTCCAGCAGCTGTCGGAGGCGGTGGAGCTGAGACTCCAGCTGCTTGTTGTGATCTTCTAGAATCTGCATCCGAGCCTCCAGCCGTCCTTTGTGCTGCCTGAGGAGTTTGGCTTCGGCTATAAGTTCTGAATCCTCCGACGTGTGGTGAGGGGATGCGACTGAGTCTGGAGGTGAACCGACGGGGAGCCCCCTTCTCAGGTGCTGCTCCTTCAGCTGCTCATATTCCACCTGCAGATTTCTGATGCAGAAAACGAAAATGGAGTCACTGCTGTCATCTCTCCAAAGTTGTCTGTGAGCTTCAAATTTAAATGTAGCTCATGCTATATCCTTATTTCAACATCTGTATTAACAGTCAGATGGGCATATGTGAACAGAACTGTAGCTTTAACCAACCAGATGCCGTCACCAACCCCCAATCACAGATCCGTTAATGTCCTCTAACTTGACTCTACTATGATTTCCCGGACAGAGAATGGGTAGTGGCCATGCTGGACTTAACAGGAGAGAGGAGGCGATGTATTTTCTTCTCCCTGGCCTCACCCACCTTTGTTCTTCCTCCAGCTCAGCGATGATCCGCTCCAGTTCTCCGCGTTCTTCCCTTTCCACTGACTTCAGGATCTGAGCCGGGCTCTGCGGCTGGCTCATTGGGGACTCCCCTCCGAGCGTCTGACAGTACTGCTGGATGAGGGCGTGCTCGTCCTCCCTAGTGACAAAGGAACAGACCCAGAGGCTCACAACTGCACAGCGACATGTCTGGACACAAAGGAAGCAGAATCAACGATGACCAACATGGTGGCCAGGCCAAGTTTGCCTCAGAGCTCAGTCTGGCCATCACTTTCCTTTTAAAACTCTAGGAAGAAATTCATCTAACAGCACATGTATATTCATGTATAAGCCAACATTTCAGAGTCTAACGGCTCTTATCTTACAAACCTCAGAAGAGATATTTTACTCAGCAGAGGAAATAAAAATAAGGCACAACCTTTAAACAGTTAATATAAAAGATAGTGTAGGCAAAAATCAATCAGCAAATGCCCAAAGAGTAGATTAAAAGACTACTGAGTAAGAATATAAGCTGCCTTTAGCATCTGGTTGAAAGCAATTTTGAAATGCATTGTAACCCATATGATGGGATTTGTAATCTTTATGGCTTTTATTTAAATAAATCAGCACAAATTATAGTTGTAGATTTTATGAAATATCTATCGATATTCTACTTGATCTTATCAGTAGGTCACTTTTAGGCTCGATCATTTTGCATCTGAATGAGAAACGACACCTAATTCACTTGGGTTCTCCCACTTATCTAACTACTTGTCTAATGAACTAGTCGTAACGTGTAACTAGCAGTAATGTGGCTGAATTAATGACCGACCTGGGTGGAAGCGTAACAAAGCAGACAAAATTGACACATTTATGGCAAAGGGATGCTTTACAGTGGGCCCAGATTTTCATGGGAGAGAGATCTTCCTTTAGAAGAGAGATCTCCCAACTCATGGTAGCGGGGGATCACTTTAGAGCAGATTGTCCTTTGTCTGTTTTGATAGATCTTTGCACATAAGCCCTGGAATATACAAATTTATAGGCTAGGACCTCAGTAAAACCCCACGTACGTTATGTAGCTATTAGAGTACAAAATGGAGTTGTACCCTGACTGGAGCAGTCCCCACCTACGTAGGCCGCGTGGCTGTAACTATCCCTTAGAGACATCTTCTGGTAGTCTGGGGTCACAGCGTGTCCTAACGCAGCCAGAAAGGACCTGCTATAAGATGGTGCTGGCAAGTCCTGGACCTCTCGACTTCACTTGAGCCTTGAGGTTTCTTGTGTCCCTGAACTCATTAGTAATATCTGATGCTGGGCCAGAGCTCTAGATATTGGGCTTCTGACTTGAAAATCCACACTTTACTCTGACAAAGAGGGGACTGGAAATTTTATCTGAAGATTAGCACCTTATTAGAAAAGCATTGTCCTGAGCACTGAGATCAGAGAGAGATGATGAAGCAAATGAGAAAGGGGAGTGTTACGGAGTTACACTTGCCAAGAAGCCAGACCAGAGGGTCAGGTGAGCCACCTGATTCATTTTGCTTTTTCTATGAATAAAACTCCCCCCTTTTCTGTCCTTCTCTAGATATAGAGATATAGATAGATGTATAGATATAGAAGGTATATGTATGTATATATATTTAAATTAAGAGATGTAGATAGATATATAGATATAGAAGGTATACGTATGTATATATATTTAAATTAAGTTCATTCGCTTTGGTTAAGACCAAACAGAGATACCTCATCTTTTGGCTTTTGTCAAATAAATTTCAAAAGGGATCTGGGCTGAAACTCTTATAGTTAGAAACGTGAAATAAGGAACACGAATGGGATGAAGATTAGAGCAGTGATTTTCAGCTGGCGTGCTGTGGTTCACTGGTGTGCCATGAACAATTTTAAAGACCATTAATTAAATTATTTGTGAAAGAAGTTCAAAGCATAGTAAGTATAGTCCTTTCTTATTACCTTTTGTTTGATTGCCATAATTTAAGTGTGCCCTGAAAGT
The DNA here is from genome assembly GCA_963574355.1 of Loris lydekkerianus. Taxonomy (NCBI): domain Eukaryota; kingdom Metazoa; phylum Chordata; class Mammalia; order Primates; family Lorisidae; genus Loris; species Loris lydekkerianus. Next base: position 7,952 of record CAUYPK010040283.1, on the reverse strand, counting down.
TTAACTATAGGGTCAGTGTGCTGTTAGATTTTTAAAAAAGGTTGAAAAACACTGGATTAGAGTAACCTATGGCATCATCCTTTGATTTCCTTTCTTGAGAAAATGCGGCATCATTGGGAAATAATGAGGGAACCTCTAGAAGAATCCAGGCTGTTTCCAGGTTTAGAAGCATGAGGAGAAGAGGAGAGGGTGGGTACTCCACCAAAGCAGACAGAAGCATTTGAAAGCAGTTTGAAAAGCTCCTCAGTTGCCCATTTAGTCAAATCAAACAGAAACCTGGCAGGGGTGTGTGTATATGTGTGTGTTTTCCTGACAGGAGGTACATGCCCAATGCCCTAACCTAGCTATATTATCAGGGGCAGAAGCAGGCTGTGAGCCAAGGGCTCAATGCCACAGAGACACCAAGTAGCAAAGGACCATGAAGCACTAAGCCAGTGACACCTGGAGTCACCAGCGCATGTGGGGAGAGAGGCAGCAGAGGGGGATGAAAATTACAGAGCTGAATATGGTCAGAACAAATAGACAAAATAAAATACCGTATATACTCGAGTATATACGGTAATAGCAGAGTAAGAGTACGTAGAACATTTTGTAAATACTTGTCAGGATAAGAAAGATTTGGATACAGTTAGAAACTGAAAAGACATGAATCTGAAAAATAATAACAAAACAACATTTGTACAAATCCCTGGGAGATGTCTATATTTTAATATTAAAGAATCACAAGCAGTCAGCCAGAAATCAGAAAAAAAAAAAGTCTTTTGTAGACAAGGTTTAATCTCCTACCTTCCATAATATTAAATGTCCAACCATAATAGAACATATCGAGAGTCCTACCTAACCCAGTCATTCATACGATGAGGCCAGCCATTCATTTACACAGGCAAAGCACGCTTTGTCCACATGGCAAAACAAAGAATGAGTGAGGACAGTGCAAAATAGAATAAAAATAAGATGATGATTCAGGTGTTACAATAAATAAGAAGTAAACTGGTTCTCGTGCTGGTTAGAAAAACAATTAATTATATAAAATCTGTGGATAATATACCCAAAAGAAAATAAAGACTGAACGAAAAAGTTAAAGAGAGAAGTAATAGAATGATAACAAGAATTGAAAGAAAACCTGTCTCCTAATCTGCCTGGTGATCCAATGGCCATAATTTGATCAGAGATGGTGGCGTGGAGTTCCTCCGATATCACAACCACCATTATGTTATTTATGCCCTTAAACATGAATACAGTGCCTGCATCAGGGATTAAATACAGTGCTCAATATTAAAGCAACTACATTTTTGTTCTACAGAGCTGAAATTAGATTTGAGATGCATTTTTGTTGTCAAAATTTATAGAGGTTCACTTCTCTGGGGCAGTTGATGGGGTTTAACCTATTATTATAATTATCATCACCACTATCATTATAATCTTTCATTAAGGTGTCTGGAAAATAATTATGGCGATTTTCACAAAAATAGGAATTTAAAAATCATTTACATATAATGTACAATTTTAGTCTTAAGTGTTTTTCACACATTATTAAGTCTAAAAATTAAATATAAAAATAGATACATTCCAGTTCTTAATTATACATAGTAGAAACCCAGAGCACACTCTTTAAAGGCAGAGAGAGCATGAGTTACCAGATTAGGGTCATTTAGACATCAATCGGGTGTCTTGTGTTAAAATAGAACACGTTGCAAAAATATAGGTCTGTATGAACAAAGCCATCGGATGGAATAGGGTTAGACTGTAATTAAGTTACACATAGTAAATACTATCTAGATTACAAAATTAGTACACATCAGATGATAAAAGAACTGTGATTCATTCATTGAGCTTTTGAAAGTAGATAGGACACAGATAAAAATAACAAGAATTTCCTTCCTTTTAGGGATTATTTTGTTCCAGGCTTCAGATATACAAATTGCATATCCCCATTTAGTCCTTCCACATAAACACTGTCACCCAAGGGGAGAGGGCAGATGGGAATGAACCAGCAGTAGCTTACGGAACTATTGTCCTTGAGTTCCTCCTCCTGAGTCAATTCCCCAGAACCATCACAGGTTTTGGCCCTTTCTGAGACTCACATGGTTGCTCAATGCTTCCTTCAAAGATACTTAGTATCCTTAAAATTCATTTCTTATTAAATTGTCCAAAGTTAGTCTTTCAGAAACAGGGAGTATTGGGAATTGGGTCTATATATGGTAAAAAAGCCATGATATTCATATTCTAGCTCATGATATGCGGAGGTGCAACAAATAATTGACTCACTCCATGAAAGATGAAGCCATGGGGATGAGAGAATTTCTCCCATGGATCAATTTGAAGGAAAGAGTCTCAAACTACAGGCAGAATGGCTGGGTCTGAAGACCCAAAATGAGTAAAAGGGTCTTTCATAAAAACAGAATTACAACTCAAATTTCAACATTCTTACCTCAAAGGGCTTTCTTTTATTGCTGAATGTTTGTGTGACTGAGGTTCACCCAAAACCAAATGTAAGAGTTTGATTTTGATCTAGCAGTTTTCTGGATTAGAAAACTTTCTGAATTGAAAACCTGGTTAGGTCTCGAATGTACAGGGGGTGTTGATGAGACCAGGCAGAACTGGCAAAGGGCAGTGATGACCTCCCGGAGGAATGGAGAGACTGGCACATCCGCTGACCCCTACACCGTGGGGGAGCCCTCTGTCCTATACGGCAGAGACCGCGGGGTGGCTTGGCCAGGGCACCCCATGCCTGGAGCCTGCACTCATGGCTCTGAACCCAAGCTCCACTGACTTGACTGTGAGACCTTGGGCAAGCTTTTTAACCTCTCAGGCCTTCCATTTACTCATCTGTAAAATGGTGCTAACGATGTGAGGCACCCTCTCAAAGGGTTTTATGAGGATTAAACAAAGTTGGGCAATGTGCTTGGAACAGTGCCCGGCTCTGAGTATGTTCTATGGAAGAGGCAGAGTGGCTTCTTTTTGTATCATCACTGTTATTATTCAGGAATAATAAAACCTCAAGAGATGTCTAGGGGTAAAGTAGAGAATTTAAGAAAGAAAATAATTTCTAAAAGTATCATGGATATCAGCTAACATACCACTTTTTGCTTAAATTGCCTTGAATTGATTTTTAATCTTTCTCAACAGCAACAAAATTTCTATTACCTTGACATTGGTTACCTCTTGATACAGTTCTGAGAATGAAGCAGAAAGCTGTCTTGAGAAGCCACTGACCCCTCATTCAGAAGCTGTTAGGTCATCTGGAAAATTGCCATTTACTATTTCTGAGGCATGGATCAGGACTCTACCAATGCTAGAGCTTTAAGAAACTTCCCGGAAAGGCCAGGGTGTCAGATCATCTTGCAGACTTCCTGCGACAACTACTACTGTACCATAAGGTCTTGTCAGAAACAGATGCGCGTCCCTGGGGCAGGGGAGAGGAGCAAGTGCAACGTCCAGCAGTACTTTGTTTGGGAGGCGCTGTCACTGAGGAGTTGGAAGGCACTCAGACTCGGCCACCTCACAAACACCTGTGCTTCTCTGTAGGATCCAGAGTGCCAAGGCCACCACCACCTGTCCTGCTGTGGCCCTAGGGGCATTCAATAGCCCAGACTAGGACTTGTCAAAGCAATGTATAAATTCTGGGCAAGAACTATGGGTAGGAGATGGGCATTTTTCCTCTAAGTGACAGAAATTCTCAGAGTAGAAAAAGGAAACTTTTCAGTCAGCAACTTAGGGATAAACATTTCTACACAAAAGGGCAAACTGCACCATGGTGAGTTCAATGTCCTGGATGCTTTAACTTAAACCTGTATTTTGAAAACATCAGTAACGTTCCTGCCACCCTCCTAAATGCTGCAATATCACTGATTAAATTAAAAGGTCTTTGTATAGCCAAGGAAACGATTAAGACAGCAAAAAGACAAACTACATAATGAAGAAAATATCTGCAAGCTATATATCCAATAAAGGGCTATTATCCAGAGTCTGCAAAGAACTCAAACTAACCAGAAAACCCCACCCCTCCAAACCCCCCAAAACAAAAAACCAAAACCGCCTCATTAAAAACTGGGCAAAAGATATGAATAGCTTTCCAAAGGAAGATAGACAAATGGCCAATAATCATATGAAAAAACACCCAACATCACTAATCATCAGGGAAATGCAAATTAAAACCACCTTGAGATGCCACCTTATGCTTGTTAAAATAGCTTTTATCAAAAAGTCCAAAAACAATATAGATGCTTATGTGGATGCAAAGAAAGAGAACGCTTACATACTGTTTGTAGGACTGCAAATTAGTACAACCTCCATGGAAAACAGTAGACCTACCTACTGGACATATTCAATCCAGCAATCCCATACTGGGCGTCTACCCAAAGGTAAAGCAGTCATTTTATCAAAAAGACACCTGCACTCATGTTTATTATAGCACAATTCACAATTGCAAAGAAGTGGAATCAACCCAAGTACCCATCAGTTCATGAGTGGATTAACAAAATATGGCAATAGTATACCATGAACTACCACTCATCCACAAAAAGGGCTGAATGAATACATTTTGAGACAATTTGCATGAAACTGGAGACCATTTTCCTAAGTGAAGTATCTAAAGCAAGGATCCTCAAACTAAGGACCGTGGGCCACATGCAGCCCACGCCGAGGACATTTATCTAGCCCGCCAGGTGTTTTTGCCGCCCTGCCTGTCCTGCTGAGCGGCCGACTCATCCCGGGCCACAGTGCGCATGTGTGGAATGTGCACCAACTCTCCGACTCTGCTCCTTTTCTCTGTCTTTCCCCGCCCCTCCTTCTCTCTGTCTCTCCCCACTGGGTGTTTTTGCCATCCTGCTTAGCAGCCCAATGGTCCTGCTTGCAGTGCGCATGTGTGGAACGTGCCCCCCACTCTCTGGCTCCCCTCCTTCTCTCTCTCCTCTCAGTCTCTGGTGTAATTGGAGGAGTCACCAGGTTGCCTGTGCAGAGCCTGCTGCTGCCTAAGGACGAGGTAAGAACAAGTTAGGATTTATTTATTTATTTTTTTGAAGTTAGGAGGTCTATTTTTTTTTTTTTTTTTTTTATTTTGCAGTTATTAGGGCCTTTTTTTTTTGCGGTTAAGGGGGGCCTTTTTTCTGAAGTTCGGAGGTCTTTTTGTTTTTGCAGATGGGGGTACCTTTTTTTTGGAGTTAGAAGAGCTTTCTTTTTTTTGAAGTTAGGAGAGCCTTTTTTTTTTAAGTTGGTTAGTTGGTTGGGGTGGTTTCTAGGGGGGGTTGCAGCACAGTGATAACACAAATAGTCAGCGCTGAGTGCTAATGCAAATTGTCAGCGCTCAGAGGTAATGCAAATGGTCAGAGCTCAGTGGTAATGATAATTGTAAGTGCTCAGTGTTAATGCAAAATTGTTACCACTCAGTATTAATGCAAATTGTCAGCAGTCAGTGTTATTGCAAATGGTCAGTGGTCGGTGTTATTACATGGGGGCCCCAAACTTAATCCGGCTCTGCAGATAGCCAAGGAGTAGAAAATCCAATTTAATTGACAGTAAGTGCATTTATATTCTGATTGCTATTCAGTTGTGTATGATGTTGTATGTTGTGTGCTGTGTAAGCCCTGGTTCACACTGTTGCAATCTCTGAGCAGTGCGATTTGGAAGAAAAAAGGCATATGTGCCTTCTTTTTTACTGCAGTGGAATCTGATTGTATGGGTCTTCTCACCCAGGCGATCAGATTCCTGTGTGAGTTCACAGATTGCAGTGCGGTTCGCACAGGGTAGTGTGAACTGGGAAGGTGGTGGAGGAACTGGCTCTGTAATCGTGCCTGTTCCTGCACCGCACCAGTGTGAGCCTGAGGTAAAAGCAGACTTCCACCATATGGGCACCGGTGAGGCTGAAATGATGTGGACTGGCAAAGCTGCATTGATGGACACTGATCAGACTGCATTGACGGGCACTGCAGTCTATATGTCTCTGTGTGGGCAAAGTTATTGCTGGTATATTGTTTTTGGAGAGCTGTATATATATATATATATATATATTGGTATTTTACTAATAGCAATTTGGAATCCCTAGGAAACAATGATATCAAGAAAGAGAAAAATTGACTCAGAGTGTAGGATATTCAAAGAACAGTGGACTTATGATTACTTTTTAGTGCAGTACAAGGAATGAGCTGTGTGTTTGATATGCCAGAATATAGTGTCTGTGTTCAAAGAATACAATTTGCGTCGATACTATCAAACTCAACATAAAGATAAATATGCTTGTTTGGTCGGAGAAGTGAGAAAAGATAAAATATTAAAACTGAAATATACATTGACAACTCAGCAAAATACTTTTGTGAAGCAGAAACAGCTAAATATTTCATCACTGCGAGCAAGTTTTCAAGTTGCCAAGCTAATAGTGTGCACTGGCAGACCATTCGTGGACGGAGAATTTGTTAAAGAATACCTGCTTTCTGTTGCCAAGGAGATGCGTCCAGAGAAAGCCAATTTATTTAGTACAGTGAGTCTTTCAGGACTCTGAATTACACAAAGGATTGAAGAAATGGGAGACAATTTGCATCAGCATTTTCAAAACTCCACAAAAAAACTTTCCTATTTTTCCTTGGCACTCGATGAAAGTAATGTTTGTGATTCTGCACAACTTCTAATTTTTTTTTTTTTTTATAGAGACAGAGTCTCGCTTTATTGCCTTTGGTAGAGTGCTGTGCCATCACAGCTCACAGCAACCTCCAGCTCCTGGGCTTAGGCGATTCTCTTGCCTCAGCCTCCCCAGTAGCTGGGACCATAGGCACCTGCCACAACACCTGACTATTTTTTGTTGCAATTTGGCTGAGGCCGGGTTTGAACCCACCACCCTCGGTATATGGGGTCGGTGCCCTATTCACTGAGCCACAGGTGCTGCCCGCAACTTCTAATTTTTATTCATGGGACGAATGACTATTTCGAAGTCACAGAAGAGCTTGCTGCACTACAAAGCATCAAAAGAACAACTACAGGAGAGGATATCTATGAAAAGGTTGGCCAAACTGTGAATAGTTTGGAGCTGGACTGGGCAAAACTAGCCAGTGTAACAAGTGATGGTGCTAGCATGGTGAGATCTAAGAAAGGAGTAATTGCTCGCATTAACCAAGAAATGGACAAACATAACCATTCTCATCCAACAGCCATACACTGCCTCATCCACCAACAAGAGCTGTATAGTAAATCACTAAAGTGGGACTCAGTTATGAAAACTATGGTATCTTGTGTTAACTTCATTAGAGCTAATGCACTAAACCACAGACAATTTTAGGAATTTCTCTCTGAGCTAAATGTTGCCTGTGAAGATGTTCCATACCACACAGAAGTCCATTGGCTGAGTCAAGGGAGAGTTTCGAAACATTTCTATGACTTACTTCCACAGATTACAGCTTTTCTGCTTTCAAAAAACGAAGTACCAGAGCTCAATGATGCAGAATGGAAATGGCACCTTGCCTTTCTGACAGATGTAACAGAGCTACTCAACAGTTTCAATGTGCAACTTCAAGGAAAGGGGAAGCTCATCTGTGATATGCAATCACTTGTGAAAGCACTTGAAGTAAAACTAGGCCTCCTCATCAAACAAGTGAAGGAGGAAAATTTCTGTTGTCTCCCCACAACTCATTATCTGTTAGTGGAAAAACTACTGGTTGCATTCCCAAATAAAACATGTATGGATTCACTGGAAAAGTTGCAAAAGAAGTTCCGATTTAGATTTAAAAGAGCTTCATCTCCACGAACAGGACACAGCTTTTCTGTAACCCATTTTCTATTGACATTGAAAATGTGGATATGATTTACCAAATGGAGCTGGCTGAACTGTAGAATTGTGACTCTCTGAAAGACGCATTCAAGTCAAGCAGCCTTCCTAATTTCTATGCATCTCTCCCCTCTGAGACATATCCTAATCTCAGGAACCATGCACTCAAAATGGCAACCATCTTTGGCAGCACTTATGT